>JAPDVR010000020.1:1288768-1373768 GCA_026230005.1 Gila orcuttii | reverse complement strand
CTTTGTTTTAAAGTCCCCCTGTGGTTCAAATCAAGCTTTTAATGTTGTTTATTTGTGTTTTTAATATGCTTTAAGAGAAACTATGTGTAAATTCATAAGTCGACAGCATTGCTGAGTATTTTCTCCTTAAAACTGCATTGAACCAAAGACAGTCTCAAAAACACGCTTTGAAATCGCTGGTGTTTCTGACGTCACAAACTACCTTGTAACCAATCAGATCAACGTGTGATCGTCAACGAGTGGATCTCTGAGCTGAGTGAGTGAGTGGAGGCGGGGCTCATTTGCATATTCATAGAACTGCACATACGAAATGAGGCAAGGGTGTCGAGTTACATTCAAGATATTTTAAGGCATGAAGAAATTTTAAAGGAAAAAACCTTTAAATATGTTATTTTTGGTGAAATGATTGACAACAGGGGGACTTTAAACTTCATTTTTGTGAGTGACAGGAGGATCTGCTGTCTGTCAGCGCCATCTAGTGTCAAGATGATGATGGTACAGTACAAGATACAATAGATTAATGTAATAAAAATCAGCTAAACCATTTATAAAGCAAACTTTTCAAGCGTTTTATATCATTTGTAAGGGGTTTTGAATAAAAGCATCTGTTAAATGAATACATGTACAGTCAAGTTTGGAATAAATAAGTTTCTTATGTTTTTTTGTTTTTTGTTCTGCTCACCAAGGCTGTAATTTGATCAGAAATACAGTAAAGTGTAATTTATTCCTGTGATTAAAGCTGAATTTTCAGCATCATTACTCCAGTCTTCAGTGTCACATGATCCTTCAGAAATCAGTATAATATGATGATTAGATGCTCGAGAAACATTTAAAAAATAAATGGTGCTCAAGACTCTTAATTATTCCAAACTTTTGACTGCAAATGTTATAAAAGTATCTTTCTTGACAAGTTTTCTATCTTTGTTAATTCATCCAAAAATTAAACGAGTGAATCAAAACGCATGTAACATTTTTATTGTCTATATTTATAAACTTTAAATGATTTTCAGAACATGAATAAAAGATACTGAAGATAAACAGGTCCAACGTCTGTCATAAACTAAAAGAAGGTTAAATATCGATATAAAAATATTTAATGATGCACTGCATGCTGTAAAGTTTTATATTAAAAAGAAACCACCTTTAAATTGACATTAAATCAATCGTACCGACACCAGTAAAAACATTCGCTCGTAAAGCTTAGGCACACATGTCACGTGACCATCCGCTCGTACATTTGACAGTCAAATCAGCACCAGTCAAATGCATACAAATACAGCAAAGCTTCAAACAAACAGCATAATATCATATTAAAACTACTGCATCAATGGGGTTTCACCCATAATTTGTCATAATTCCAAATAAACTGCATGATAGCGTGATTTGTCTCCGTTGAGGGACAAAATATGACGTTATAAGAGGTTATGCGCATGACGTCGGCAGGAGTGACGGCGGTTACGCGCACTGAGTGGCAGAAACACTGAATGGCAGTATTAGTTTTCGACGTGAATGACACGAAAAACACATCTAAAACGGGAAAGAATTTTGAGATTGACTGTACAACTAGATTTGACAAGAAATCTGAGGTATATTTTTGTAAAACACTGACAAAAAACTACACAAGTTTTAAGGCTGAACGATATTATGATATATATAACATTGATATGTGAACACCCCGATTTAGACCTATATTGTATTTAAAGCGTTCACAGGCAAATTTGCTTTATGCATTTCCCAGACGACGAAATCAAATGTCAGCAAACACGATTCCTGATGCATGTCAATATGATCACTGGATCTTTGGTAAGTTGTAAAGAACACTATATCGAGTCCAACCTTTCGTTTAAACTGATAATCATTTGTTTTACTGGCGTTTTCGCAGTTTCTCCTATTAAATCCAGTCACACAGAAGCTCTTCTGCCACTCAGTCCGGCTGAGGGAGTGTGTTGCCGCGGGAAAGTGACGTCAATGCATAACCTCTATATATAAAGCTTTAAATACCCACCGCACTTCAGAGCTACAAATGAAGCGTTTATATAAGTGTTTTTTGGTATTAAATCTGCCAAAACTTACCCACAAAAAGTTCTGATGCAGAAAAGCATAAATAAAATCGTGTAAATGAAGCAGTTGAAATATCCAGCATTGCAAAAGTGAACAGACTGGATATGGAAGTGTGTTCTTTGGTAGTGTTTTGGGTAGAAATTAGAGTTTTCCTGTTTTATCCTCATCGTTTCCCGCTCTTCATGTAGGACGGTATGGCTCCTCTGGCCGTCAGACCCTCGAAGCGCTTGTAGGTGTAGTTCACGAAAACCCAATCCTTGTTCTTATAGTCCGACTCCGGGTGATGATGGTTGCTCGCCACCGCCGGACCTCAACACAGCAACAAAACACTTCAGCACTGACAAACTTCGGTTCATTATCATTTACAATCTTAAGAATGAAACAGTTCAGTTGGATATATACGTAATTTATTCATATTATAAACTTGTTTTCATGACGGATTTATTCAAACATCTGTTAGAACATTTTAAGTAATAATTTAACGAATCTGTAATATAGAAACGCTCCTCTCTAGAGTTATTTTTCTAGCTGACAATCGACTTTATGGTCATTGAGCGGCTTTTCTGAGGAAAATGGTTTTTCCACGGTTGAAACCCTGATTGATGGATCAACATTCCTTCTGATGTTCATTCATGTTTATTTGCTATGGCAGCTTGTTTCAGCAACAGAATTGAAAAAATACTTTTTTTCTCGCAATTGCGACTTTATATCACGCAATTTTGACTTTATAACATGCAATTCTGAGAAAAAAAAGTCAGTCTTTTTTTCCTTAGAAATGGACTTTATAACTAGCAATTGCGACTTTATATCTCACAATTAAAAAAAAAGATGTCAGAATTGCGTGATATAAAGTCAGAATTGCGAGTTATAAAGTCCAAAGTCAAAATGAGAATATTTGTATCTTACTTGGCGGCTGCAGGATATCCGACTCTGGAAACTCGTCGAAGTTCGACGTGTCGTCGATGCTTTTGATCTCGATCGGGATGGCCGCTGGTCTCTCCCTGCGAACGAGTCGCGAATCCCTCGTTAGATTGAAACCTCACCGTGATTCACGTTTAATTGTATATAGCGCTTTTAACATAATTTCCAAGCAGCTTTACAGAAAGATTCCACATCACAATTTAATTCTGTTATCAGAGGAAACTGTCTAAGTTATGCGTTTCAGGAAAGTGCATACATAAAATCAGTTATCTAAAAAAAATATTAAATTTAAACAATGTAGAAATGTAGAATTTAATGCAGAAACAATGAGCTCATTGAAGTAATGAATAATTGTTTGTTAACAAATGATTTACATTTAAAAAATGTAGCATGGGTACATGTTGATTCAGAGTGATTAAAACATAACGCGTTACGAAACCAGACCTGATGTGATCGTAATCGACGCCCTCGAAGAAGCCGTTCCTCTTGATGTCGTCGACGCCGGCCGCGCCGATGCGGTGATCGGCTTCGCAGCAGAAGCGCAGGATCAGCTCTTTCGCTCGCTCCGAGATCGGCACCTCCGGGGGAAACACCAGCGTCTCCTTCCAGCTCATCACCTTCTTATACGTCTCCTGAGGAGTTTCTGAGCAGAACGGCGGATAGCCTGCAACAACAGCCATTTTAGATGTTTTACATTGTGACGGATATGTTCTGAGTCACATGATGTTCTGAGTCACATGATGTTCTGAGTCACATGATGTTCTGAGTCACATGTTGTGTGGAGCACCTGGCTTAAGAGAGTTTGAAGATGGCAGTTGAGCAATGCCTTGTGCAGTGGAAAGATGTGGGAAGTTAATAGGATAGTTCACCCAAAAATGAAAATTAGCCCATGATTTACTCATCCTGAAGTCATCCTAGGTGTATATGACATTCTTCTTTCAGACGAACACAATCAGAGTTATATTAAACATGTCCTGTCTCTTCCAAGCTTTATAATGGCAGTGAATGACTGTATGTCTATATCCATCATAAACGTGCATCTGTCTATCATAAAAGTGCATCTATCCATCATAAAAGTGCATCTATCCATCAAAAAAGTGCATCTATCCATCATAAAAGTGCATCTGTCCATCATAAGTGCATCTGTCCATCATAAAAGTGCATCTATCCATCATAAAAGTGCATCTGTCCATCATAAAAGTGCATTTATCCATCATAAAAGAGCATCTATCCATCATAAGTGCATCTATTCATCATAAAAGTGCATCTGTCCATCATAAAAGTGCATCTGTCCATCATAAAAGTGTATCTGTCCATCATAAAAGTGTATCTGTCCATCATAAAAGTGCATCTATCCATCATAAAAGTGCATTTATCCATCATAAAAGTGCATCTATCCATCATAAAAGTGCATTTATCCATCATAAAAGTGCATCTATCCATCATAAAAGTGCATCTATCCATCATAAAAGTGTATCTGTCCATGATAAAAGTGTATCTGTCCATCATAAAAGTGCATTCATCCATCATAAAAGTGCATCTATCCATGATAAAAGTGCATCTGTCCATCATAAAAGTGCATCTATCCATCATAAAAGTGCATCTATCCATCATAAAAGTGCATCTATCCATCATAAAAGTGCATCTATCCATCATAAAAGTGCATCTGTCCATCATAAAAGTGCATCTATCCATCATAAAAGTGCATCTGTCCATCATAAAAGTGCATCTATCCATCATAAAAGTGCATCTGTCCATCATAAAAGTGCATCTATCCATCATAAAAGTGCATCTATCCATCATAAAAGTGCATCTGTCCATCATAAAAGTGCATCTATCCATCATAAAAGTCCATCTGTCCATCATAAAAGTAAGTGCATCCATCCATCCATCATAAAAGTGCATCTATCATCATAAAAGTGCATCTATCCATCATAAAAGAACATCTGTCCATCATAAAAGTGCATCTATCCATCATAAAAGTGCATCTATCCATGATAAAAGTGCATCTGCCCATCATAAAAGTGCATCTATCCATCATAAAAGTGCATCTATCCATCATAAAAGTGCATCTATCCATCATAAAAGTGCATCTATCCATCATAAAAGTGCATCTGTCCATCATAAAAGTGCATCTATCCATCATAAAAGTGCATCTGTCCATCATAAAAGTGCATCTATCCATCATAAAAGTGCATTTATCCATCATAAAAGAGCATCTATCCATCATAAGTGCATCTATTCATCATAAAAGTGCATCTGTCCATCATAAAAGTGCATCTGTCCATCATAAAAGTGTATCTGTCCATCATAAAAGTGTATCTGTCCATCATAAAAGTGCATCTATCCATCATAAAAGTGCATTTATCCATCATAAAAGTGCATCTATCCATCATAAAAGTGCATTTATCCATCATAAAAGTGCATCTATCCATCATAAAAGTGCATCTATCCATCATAAAAGTGTATCTGTCCATGATAAAAGTGTATCTGTCCATCATAAAAGTGCATTCATCCATCATAAAAGTGCATCTATCCATGATAAAAGTGCATCTGTCCATCATAAAAGTGCATCTATCCATCATAAAAGTGCATCTATCCATCATAAAAGTGCATCTATCCATCATAAAAGTGCATCTATCCATCATAAAAGTGCATCTGTCCATCATAAAAGTGCATCTATCCATCATAAAAGTGCATCTGTCCATCATAAAAGTGCATCTATCCATCATAAAAGTGCATCTGTCCATCATAAAAGTGCATCTATCCATCATAAAAGTGCATCTATCCATCATAAAAGTGCATCTGTCCATCATAAAAGTGCATCTATCCATCATAAAAGTCCATCTGTCCATCATAAAAGTAAGTGCATCCATCCATCCATCATAAAAGTGCATCTATCATCATAAAAGTGCATCTATCCATCATAAAAGAACATCTGTCCATCATAAAAGTGCATCTATCCATCATAAAAGTGCATCTATCCATGATAAAAGTGCATCTGCCCATCATACAAGTGCATCTATCCATCATAAAAGTGCATCTATCCATGATAAAAGTGCATCTGTCCATCATAAAAGTGCATCCGTCCATCATAAAAGTGCATCTGTCCATCATAAAAGTGCATCTGTCCATCATAAAAGTGCATCTATCCATCATAAAAGTGCATCTGTCCATCATAAAAGTGCATCTGTCCATCATAAAAGTGCATCTGTCCATCATAAAAGTGCATCTATCCATGATAAAAGTGCATCTGTCCATCATAAAAGTGCATCTGTCCATCATAAAAGTGCATCTATCCATCATAAAAGTGCATCTGTCCATCATAAAAGTGCATCTGTCCATCATAAAAGTGCATCTGTCCATCATAAAAGTGCATCTGTCCATCATAAAAGTGCATCTATCCATCATAAAAAAGCATCTGTCCATCATAAAAGTGCATCTATCCATCATAAAAGTGCATCTATCCATCATAAAAAAGCATCTGTCCATCATAAAAGTGCATCTATCCATCATAAAAGTGCATCTATCCATCATAAAAGTGCATCTATCCATCATAAAAGTGCATCTATCCCTGATAAAATGTGTTTGTGTAAGAAAAATGTTAATATTTAAAACTTTATCGACTAAAATAACTAGCTTCCGGCAGACGGCAGTACGGAAATCGACTTACGCCAAAAGAGTAACACGCCCTCATTTGCATATCGTTCGCTTCTTACCAATCAGCATCTCGTACATGATGACGCCCAGGCTCCACCAATCGCAGAGCTTGTTGTATCCAGTCTGCATGAAGACCTCGGGAGCGATGTAGTCCGGCGTTCCCACTGTGGAGAAGGCCTGAAAGAGGCGGAGCAACATAACACATCACTTCCTGTGTGTCGTGAACAGACTAACGAATCCGGCATAATCACTGACCAGCTGCCTCCGGTTTCTCTTCCACGTCTCCGCCTTCCTCTTGGAGTTCATGTGCTGAAACGCTACGAGAAAAACGTATGAATTATTACTATTCTGAACTAATATTCACAGGTTAAAGAGAATAGTGATGTTCACACCACGACAATAACAATAACTACAGAGGAACGATATCTTTGGAATCACTTTCAGAATGATTTTTTTCCAGCTGATGAACGATAAAAACATTGACAGCCAATCAGAATCCATCACAAGAGCTCGAGCATTTAAAGGACAAGTTCGGTATTTTACACTTAAAGCATCTTTTGCAGCGATTTTTGTGTGAGCATATCAGTGAACACCCATGACCACTCGGTGAGTTTCACGTCTTTGTAAACTAAAGTTTAATGCGTTTTATGAATGATTGTTCCAGTGCCCCTATGAAACCATTGTGGAGGTGGAGTGGGGGGGGGGGGGGGGGGGGGGGTGCTAACACAGAAACCGAAAATTCTCAGGACAGCAGCATTTGTCCAAATTTCAATCTTAACCGTTCTATTTCATCAGAAACGATCTTAAAACAGGAATTTAAGTGTAAAATACTTGTCCTTTAAAGTGACGAACGACAAAAGTTATAGTTATCGTCCATTGGAGTGGACGTTAAAATAGTTATCGTTATAGTTATCGTCTGCTGGTGTGGACACTAATTAGTTATCGTTATAGTTATCATCCGCTGGTGTAGACGCTAATATAGTTAACGTTATAGTTATCGTCCGCTGGTGTAGACGCTAATATAGTTAACGTTATAGTTATCGTCCGCTGGTGTAGACGCTAATATAGTTAACGTTATAGTTATCGTCCGCTGGTGTAGACGCTAATATAGTTAACGTTATAGTTATCGTCCGCTGGTGTAGACGCTAATATAGTTATCGTTATAGTTATCGTCCATTGGAGTGGATGCTACTATAGTTAGCGTTATAGTTATTGTTTGCTGGTGTGGACGCTAATATAGTTAACGTTATAGTTATCGTCCGCTGGTAGGGACACTAATTATTCATAGAGCACATTCGAATATTCAAATATGAACATGAATATTAATTATGTTCGGCATATTTGTGATTGAATCGCTCATCACTCACTGAGGTCGTTTGATTTGCTGTGGTTCAGGTTGCGGTAAAACTCGGTCCGATGCGCTTTTTTGAGGCCCGTACACAAGCCGAAATCGGACAGTTTGACGTGACCCTGAAACACACACACACACACACACACATCTGATAAGACAGCCAATCAGAGGCCTCACTGACAGAGATGTCCATCAAAAGCAGAAGCCACACAGGAAGAGGTTTATTGAGTGACTTCCTGTTCCTGAGACCTTTGAGTCCAGTAATAGGTTGTCGGGTTTGATGTCGCGGTGTATGAAGCCCAGCTGATGGATGAAGTCGATGGCCAGAACCGTCTCGGCCACGTAGAACTGCGTCTCCTCCTCCGTCAGGGTGTCTTTCTTCATCAGCAGCGTCATCATGTCACCTGGAAAACAGAAGAGTTTGATCCACCTTTAGTATTCCACGTACTTAAAGGAGTAGCTCACTTCAGAATTTAAATTTCCTGATAATTTACTCCCCCCACGTTCATGTCTTTCTTACTTCAGTTGGAAAGAAATGAAGGTTTTTGAGGAAAACGCTCCAGGATTTTCTCCATATAGTGACTTCAATGGAGTCCAACGGGTCGAAGGTCCAAATGTGAGTTTCAGTGCAACTTCAAAGTCTCGACACGATCCAGCCGAGGAATAAGAGTCTGATCTAGACAAACCAGCGCACATTTATAACAAAATAAACATTTATATACTTTTAACCACTAATGCTGGTCTTGCATGAGCTGTGATGCGACACACATTACGTAATCAGGTTGAAAGGTCAAGCATGACGTAGGCGAAAGTACCGACCAAGTATTTACAAAGCCAACGTGCAAAGACTAAGTCAAACGGCATTTACAAAAAAAAAAAGGTACTTTTTTTTATTTTTACAAAGGTAAAATAAAGGTACACTCTACATTTCTGAACCGGAACACGCGTGACCTTTCAGCGGGATCACGTAATGTGTGTCGCATCACAGCTCGTGCAAGACCAGCATTAGTGGTTAAAAGTATATAAATGTGTATTTTGTTATAAATGTGCGCTGGTTTGTCTAGATCAGACTCTTATTCCTCGGCTGGATCGTGTCGAGACTTTGAAGCTGCACTGAAACTCACATTTGGACCTTCGACCCGTTGGACTCCATTGAAGTCACTATATGGAGAAAATCCTGGAGCGTTTTCCTCAAAAACCTTCATTTCTTTTCCACTGAAGAAAGAAAGACATGAACATCTTGGATGACGTGCGGGAGAGTAAATTATCAGGAAATTTTAATTCTGAAGTGAACAACTCCTTTAAGCATCAAGAGCACAATTTGACTGATGATTCTCACAAACGAATCTGTACCGATTCTCTGAAAAGAATCAACTCGAATAGTTTTTTTGTGTCAGTTCAATGAATCATTCAAAAGGTCCCGAAGAAAAGTCTAAAAACAAAAATTTCCAGTTGATTTTTTTTAATGAAGTGGAGTAAACATGTGAAAGTACAAAATTAAGAAGTTCATTACACACACCTCCCGGCAAGAACTCCATGAGTAAGTAAAGATTCAGTTTATCCTGAAAACTGTAGAACATTTTCACCACCCACAGACTGTCTGCCTGAACCAGGATGTCCCGCTCTGCCCGGATATGACCCACCTGGGACAGAAAATAAAATGAAACTGAATGAAATGAAATAATTAAAAAAAATTATAATATAAAAAAATTTATTAAAATTAAAAAATTAAAAATAATAACAAATGACAAAAAAAATCAAATAACCAAATAAAGTAATAGAAAATAAAATAAATTAATCAATTAAATAAAAAATAATAATAACAAATGACAAAAAACATCAAATAACCAAATACCAGTAAAGTAAAAAATAAAATAAAAAATTATATAAAAAATAATAATAACAAATGACAAAAAAAAAACATCAAATAACCATATAAAGTAATAAAAAATTAAAATAGACAAAATAAAATTCTACAATAAAACAACAAAATAACCTGTTTTTAATACAAAATTCATTAGGCGTCACCTGCTCTTTCTGCAGCATGTCGGCTTTGCGAAGGATCTTCATTGCGTAAACGTGACCTGTGTCTTTCTTCTGAACTAGACGCACCTGTGGACATCAGAAACACATTTGATTTGTGTATAACACACACACACGCAGACTTTCGTTAGTGTGTCGTTTCCGCTCATTATCATAATCACCTCTCCGAACGCTCCTCGTCCAATCACCTTCAGAGACTCGAAGTCGTCCAGACCCAGTCTGGTTCTCTTTAGACGCAGGAACTCGGTCTCTTTACGAGCGTGTTGGGAGCGCCGCACACGCTTCTGGAATGCAACACAAGCATTTGCGAATATTTATATACTGAAATGTGTGTAAAGACCCATTCACACCAAGAACGATAACTGTAACGATAACTATAAAGTTTTAATAATTGTTCGTTAAAGAGAATAGTGATGTCTACACCACGACAGTAACAATAAATACACAGAGGAATGATATCATTCGGAATAGTTATCTTCCGCTGGTGTGGACACTAATATAGTTATCATTATAGTTATCATCCGCTGGTGTGGAGCAAATATAGTTATCGTTATAGTTATCGTCCGCTGGTGTGGAGCTAATATAGTTATCGTTATAGTTATCATCGGCTGGTGTGGAGCTAATATAGTTTTCGTTATAGTTATCATCGGCTGGTGTGGAGCTAATATAGTTATCGTTATAGTTATCATCGGCTGGTGTGGAGCTAATATAGTTATCGTTATAGTTATCATCGGCTGGTGTGGAGCTAATATAGTTATCGTTATAGTTATCATCCGCTGGTGTGGATGCTAATATAGTTATCGTTATAGTTATCATCTGCTGGTGTGGAGCTAATATAGTTATCGTTATAGTTATCATCCGCTGGTGTGGAGCTAATATAGTTATCGTTAAGTTATCATCTGCTGGTGTGGACGCTAATATAGTTATCATTATAGTTATCATCCGCTGGTGTGGAGCAAATATAGTTATCGTTATAGTTATCGTCCGCTGGTGTGGAGCTAATATAGTTATCGTTATAGTTATCATCGGCTGGTGTGGAGCTAATATAGTTTTCGTTATAGTTATCATCCGCTGGTGTGGATGCTAATATAGTTATCGTTATAGTTATCATCGGCTGGTGTGGAGCTAATATAGTTATCGTTATAGTTATCATCGGCTGGTGTGGAGCTAATATAGTTATCGTTATAGTTATCATCCGCTGGTGTGGATGCTAATATAGTTATCGTTATAGTTATCATCTGCTGGTGTGGAGCTAATATAGTTATCGTTATAGTTATCATCCGCTGGTGTGGAGCTAATATAGTTATCGTTAAGTTATCATCTGCTGGTGTGGACGCTAATATAGTTATCGTTATAGTTATCATCCGCTGGTGTGGACGCTAATATATTTATCGTTATAGTTATCATCGGCTGGTGTGGAGCTAATATAGTTATCGTTATAGTTATCATCCGCTGGTGTGGACGCTAATATATTTATCGTTATAGTTATCGTCCGCTGGTGTGGAGCTAATATAGTTATCGTTATAGTTATCATCCGCTGGTGTGGAGCTAATATAGTTATCGTTAAGTTATCATCTGCTGGTGTGGAGCTAATATAGATTTCGTTATAGTTATCATCCGCTGGTGTGGACGCTAATATATTTATCGTTATAGTTATCATCGGCTGGTGTGGAGCTAATATAGTTATCGTTATAGTTATCATCGGCTGGTGTGGAGCTAATATAGTTATCGTTATAGTTATCATCCGCTGGTGTGGATGCTAATATAGTTATCGTTATAGTTATCATCTGCTGGTGTGGAGCTAATATAGTTATCGTTATAGTTATCATCCGCTGGTGTGGAGCTAATATAGTTATCGTTAAGTTATCATCTGCTGGTGTGGACGCTAATATAGTTATCGTTATAGTTATCATCCGCTGGTGTGGACGCTAATATATTTATCGTTATAGTTATCATCAGCTGGTGTGGAGCTAATATAGTTATCGTTATAGTTATCATCCGCTGGTGTGGACGCTAATATATTTATCGTTATAGTTATCGTCCGCTGGTGTGGAGCTAATATAGTTATCGTTATAGTTATCATCCGCTGGTGTGGAGCTAATATAGTTATCGTTAAGTTATCATCTGCTGGTGTGGAGCTAATATAGATTTCGTTATAGTTATCATCCGCTGGTGTGGACGCTAATATATTTATCGTTATAGTTATCATCTGCTGGTGTGGAGCTAATATAGTTATCGTTATAGTTATCATCCGCTGGTGTGGAGCTAATATAGTTATCGTTAAGTTATCATCTGCTGGTGTGGAGCTAATATAGTTATCGTTAAGTTATCATCTGCTGGTGTGGAGCTAATATAGTTTTCGTTATAGTTATCATCCGCTGGTGTGGACGCTAATATATTTATCGTTATAGGTATCATCCGCTGGTGTGGAGCTAATATAGTTATCGTTAAGTTATCATCCGCTGGTGTGGAGCTAATATAGTTTTCGTTATAGTTATTGTCTGCTGGAGCAGTGTGAAGTTCCCTGCTGCTTCAAACGCTCCACTATCATTCCTGTCCCCAAAAAAAACAAAATCACTGGACTTAATGACTACAGACCTGTCGCTCTCACGTCTGTGGTCATGAAGTCATTTGAAAGACTGGTGTTGGCCCACCTGAAGGACATCACTGGACCCCTGCTGGATCCCTTTCAGTTTGCTTACAGAGCAAACAGGTCTGTGGATGATGCAGTCAACATGGGACTGCATTATATCCTGCAACATCTCGACAGACCAGGGACTTATGCAAGGATCCTCTTTGTGGACTTCAGTTCGGCCTTCAATACCATCATGCCTGGTCTTCTCACAGCCAAACTGACCCAGCTCTCCATACCATCCTCGATCTGTCAGTGAATCACCAGCTTCCTGACGGACCGGCAGCAGCGAGTGAGACTGGGGAAACTCACATCCAGGACTCTCACCACCAGCACTGGCGCCCCTCAAGGGTGCGTTCTCTCCCCACTGCTCTTCTCCCTGTACACTAATGACTGCACTTCTAAAGACCCCACTGTCAAGCTCCTGAAATTTGCAGACGACACCACTGTCATCGGTCTCATCCGAAACGGTGACGAGTCTGCTTACAGACTGGAGGTTGAACAGCTGGCTGTCTGGGGCAGTTATAACAACCTTGAGCTGAACACGCTCAAAACAGTGGAGATGATCGTGGACTTCAGGAGGAACAGCTCAGCACTCCCCCCACTAACCATCATGAACAGCACTGTGGAAGCAGTGGAGTCATTCAGGTTCCTGGGCACTATCATCTCTCAGGACCTGAAGTGGGACAATCACATTGACTCCATTGTGAAAAAGGCCCAGCAGAGACTGTACTTCCTTCGCCAGCTGAGGAAGTTCAACTTGCCACAGGAGCTGCTGATTCAGTTCTACTCAGCCGTCATTGAGTCTGTCTTATGAAAAAAATAGCTTGCTGAGCGAACGCTGGCGTGTGTTTCTGCCGCTGCTCTCCAGCGTTTTTTAGACATTTTAAAGTTTTAAACGAACTTTAAGCGATTTTAAAGGATTTAAAAGGAGTTGGGAAAAGGACTGTCCTCACAGGTTTGGAGACTACGCTTCTGTTTGCTTTGCTGTTTTTCTGCAAACGATCGACGTGTTACAGGCTGATATCACTCGGTCCCTGTCTTCGGTTCATGGTTTGGAAACTATGCAACTGTTTTTTCTACCGTTCCTGTCAAGATCTGCGGTGAAGGACGCGCACAAGGGTGATACCACCTGATTCCTGTCTTTTGTTCATCCATCCATGGTAGGATTGAGCGTCTTCTAACTCTGGATTATAAACGGAAGCTGATAATGCTATCCCTGTTAACTTTTTTGGCCTGTTTGACTCTCCCTGCTAATCATCGTCAATTTCAATCGTATCATTCCTTCGATATGGCTTTATACTATTCATCATCTGACTTGCTACGTTTAAAATCCTCGCCCCGCTTGCCAGCCGGAGTTTATAATCGATGTGCTGCCCTGGGAATTACGCGCCGACCACGGTATGTGCATCGTGGATCACGCCGCTGTTATAGCAGTTTTCAGATGGCTTCCTCTGACAGTCATATTCCAGTCATTTGGTCTTCTCACCGCCATCAACTGAATGATCTAAATGACGAAAAACGGGGAGTTAATGTAAACAATCTTAGCGTGTTAAAATATCACCTCCATAAAAATGGGTCTTTTAAATGCACGTTCTGTATCAAACAAGGCTTTTGTTTTGAATGATTTTATAATGGCACGTTCATTGGACTTTCTGTTTATTACTGAGACCTGGTTGAATCCTGGCGATCAGATGGCTCTGGGTGAGCTGACACCAACAGGCTGTGACTTTTTGAACTCTCCACGGACCTCAGGACGAGGAGGTGGGCTTGCCACTGTTTTTCGAGACACTTTTAAATGCAGACTACTATCCACACAAACATATCCGAGTTTCGAGGCACAGTTACTGAAGATTGATACTGTGGATTCATTTTTCTGTGCTTTGGTATATAGACCTCCCAAACTAAATAAGGATTTCATCCAGCAATTTTCTGACTTTCTCTCTGGTTTGGTGTCTCGCTGTGATAAACTTCTGGTCCTTGGGTATTTTAATATTCATTTATGCTGCCCATCAAAGCCATTGGTTAATGAATTTCTTTCTATTATTGAATCTTTTAATTTTATACAACATGTTACTGGTCCTACTCATAAGAAGTAGGACCAGTAATTTGTTCTTTTATCCATCCAATCTCTTCTCAGCCTTTACACTATGCTAGGTCCATTAATTCTAAAACTGCAAACCTTTTTCAGAATTGTATTTATCGCATGTTACAGACAAAGCCTTTGGAGAGGACACTGAAGTGCAGGTTGAGGTTTTTACGAAGTTATGTACTTCTGTTTTAGATTGTGTTGCCCCTCTTAAACTAAAGAAACACAAGGGAACCTCTCAACCTTGGCTAAATAATGTAACTCGCACTCTTAGACAAGAATGTAGAAAAGCTGAATGGAAGTGGAAGAGAGATAAACTTCAAGTTTCCTCTGAGATATTAAAAAATTCTTTGGCTAACTATCTACTCATCTTTTTAAAGATGTTTTTCCCACTGTGAGTTCTAGCCTAACAGCTATAATTAACAGTTCTCTAATGAACGGAGTGGTACCCAATAGTTTTAAACATGCAATTCTTCATCCCTGGTTAAAAAAAACCTAACTTGGATCATACAGTATATCACAACTATAGGCCAATTTCTAAATTGCCTTTTATTTCGAAAATTTTAGAGAAAGTGGTCTATTCACAGTTATATTCATATCTGAATACTTATAATATTTTAGATACATTCCAGTCAGGCTTTAGGACCTGTCATAGTACAGAATCGGCACTGCTCAAGGTCACTAATGATGTATTATTATCGTTGGACTCTGGATCACATGTTGTTCTGGTTTTATTGGATCTGAGCGCTGCCTTCGATACAATAGATCATGAAATTCTTCTCAATCGCCTGGAGTGTTGGGTTGGTGTGCAGGGTATAGCTCTTCAGTGGTTTGCTTCGTATTTAAAAGGCAGGACAGTTGCTGTGAATCTGGGAGACTTCTCTTCCACATTGGCCCCTTTAGTTTGTGGTGTCCCTCAGGGGTCGATTTTGGGACCGTTGCTGTTTTCGCTCTACATGCTTCCTTTAAGCAGTGTTTTTCGAAAGTATAGCATTTCATATCATTGCTATGCAGACGATCTCCAATTTTACTTTCCTGTGAGGCTAGATAAAACCTGTTCATTGGACAAAGCACAGGAATGTTACAGTGACATTAAACTCTGGCTATCTAGCAGCTTTCTCCAATTAAATGAGAGTAAAACTGAGGTTTTGATTTTAGGCTCTCCCGTCCCATCTTGCTTTCCTGATCATTTGGGTTCTTTATCCCTAAAGAATGAGAATCATGTAAAGAGTTTAGGGGTAATCATGGACTCATCACTTAACTTTAAGAAACAGATTGGTACTGTTGTCAAAGGAAGCTTTTTTAACCTGAGATCAATTGCTAAAGTAAAGCATTTTTTATCTAGTGAGGATTTAGAAATTGTAGTTCATTCTTTTATTACATCTAAGCTTGACTACTGCAATTCTCTATATATCGGTCTCCCCCAGACTCTGCTTTTCCGCCTACAGTTAGTGCAGAATGCAGCGGCAAGGCTTTTAACGGGGGTGCGAAAGAGAGAACATATTACTCCGGTACTGCAATCCTTACATTGGCTTCCGGTCAAATTTAGGATTGATTTTAAAATTCTCTTGTTTGTTTACAAGGCATTGTCAGGCCTTGCCCCCCAGTACATCAGTGATCTTCTAGTTCCTTACTCTCCTTTTAGAGTTCTCAGGTCCTCCGATCAACGACTTTTAAAGGTACCTCGTTGTAATTTAAAATCAAAAGGAGATCGTGCTTTCTCCGTGGTAGGTCCCAAACTTTGGAATAGTCTCCCATTCCATGTGAGGTCAGCTCCATCGATTACAACTTTTAAGTCTTATTTAAAAACTTATTTATTTTCTTTAGCTTTTGAATAAAGTATGTCTGTTTTGTTGTATGACTTTCATGTTATTATTCTGTAAAGCACTTTGGGGCAACGTCTGTTGTTTAAAAAATGTGCTATATAAATAAAGTTGCTTGCTTGCTTATGCACATCCATCACTGTCTGGTTTGGTTCAGCTACCAAATCAGACATTAGGAGACTACAACGGACAGTCCGGACTGCGGAGAGGATCATTGGTGCCCCCCTGCCAACCCTCCAGGACCTGTACTCTTCCAGAGTGAGGAAGAGAGCAGGTAAAATCATCACAGACTCCACTCACCCTGGACACCTCCTGTTTGAACTGTTACCGTCAAGACGGAGACTCAGATCACTGGCCACAAGAACATCTCGGCACAGGAACAGTTTCTTCCCACAGGCCATTTCCCTCCTGAACAGTTAACACTCCTCCCAAGGCATATGCCTTAAGTGCAATACTCCCACTGTTTAGTGCAATATCCTACAACTCAGGTGATACTTATATGTAGATTTATTTATTTATAATATTCAAAACACTGTAAATATGTTCATAATCTGTAAATCTGGAAATGTCTATTCTGACTAAACCCAACTGTGATACTTTTATTCTCATATATTTATATTTTTATATTTTTATTCTTATAATTTGTAGTATTATGTTTCTTGTTGTTTTTGTATTTGTATATGTCCACTGGAAGCCTCAGCACCAAAACAAATTCCTTGTGTGTGCAAGCACACTTGGCAATAAAGCTCTTTCTGATTCTGATTCTGCTGGTGTGGAGCTAATATAGTTATCGTTAAGTTATCATCCGCTGGTGTGGACACTAATATAGTTATTGTTATAGTTATCATCCGCTGGTGTGGACACTAATATAGTTATCGTTATAGTTATCATCCGCTGGTGTGGAGCTAATACAGTTATTGTTATAGTTATCGTCCACTGGTGTGGAGCTAAAATAGGTATCGTTATAGTTATCATCCGCTGGTGTGGAGCTAATATAGTTATCGTCCGCTGGTGTGGAGCTAATATAGTTATCGTTATAGTTATCGTCCGCTGGTGTGGAGCTAATATAGTTATCGTTATAGTTAGCGTCTGCTGGTGTGGATGCTAATATAGTTATCGTTATAGTTATCGTCTGCTGGTGTGGAGCTAATATAGTTATCGTTATAATTATCGTCCGCTGGTGTGGACACTAATATAGTTATCGTTATAATTATCGTCTGCTGGTGTGGATGCTAATAAAGTTATCATTATAGTTATCTTCCGCTGGAGTGGAGCTAATACAGTTATCGTTATAGTTATCATCCGCTGGTGTGGAGCTAATATAGTTATCGTTATACTTATCGTCTGCTGGTGTGGAGCTAATACAGTTATCGTTATAGTTATCATCCGCTGGTGTGGATGCTAATAAAGTTATCATTATAGTTATCATCCGCTGGTGTGGAGCTAATACAGTTATCGTTATAGTTATCATCTGCTGGTGTGGAGCTAATACAGTTATCGTTATAGATATCATCCGCTGGTGTGGAGCTAATATAGTTATCGTTATACTTATCGTCTGCTGGTGTGGAGCTAATACAGTTATCGTTATAGTTATCATCCGCTGGTGTGGATGCTAATAAAGTTATCATTATAGTTATCATCCGCTGGTGTGGAGCTAATACAGTTATCGTTATAGTTATCATCCGCTGGTGTGGATGCTAATAAAGTTATCATTATAGTTATCATCCGCTGGTGTGGAGCTAATACAGTTATCGTTATAGTTATCATCCGCTGGTGTGGAGCTAATATAGTTATCGTTATAGTTATCGTCTGCTGGTGTGGAGCTAATATAGTTATCGTTATAGTTATCATCTGCTGGTGTGGAGCTAATATAGTTATCGTTATAGTTATCATCTGCTGGTGTGGAGCTAATATAGTTACTGTTATAGTTATCGCCTGCTGGTATGGACGCTAAAATACTGATTGGCTTCATCACTGTCTCCTCTCCACCAGTAAGCTGGTGTGTGGTGGGCGTTCTGGCGCAATATGGCTGCCGTCGCATCATCCAGGTGGATGCTGCACATTGGTGGTGGTTGAGGAGATTCCCCCTCCTATGTAAAGCGCTTTGAGGTCCCAGAAAAAGTGCTATATAAATGTAACAAATTATTATTATTATTATTATAATATAGTTATCGTTATAGTTATCATCCGCTGGTATGGACGCTAATACAGTTATCGTTATAGTTATCATCCGCTGGTGTGGACGCTAATATAGTTATCGTTATAGTTATCATCCGCTGGTGTGGAGCTAATATAGTTATCGTTATAGTTATCATCCGCTGGTGTGGACACTAATATAGTTATCGTTATAGTTATCGTCTGCTGGTGTGGAGCTAATATAGTTATCGTTATATTTATCGTTAGTGTTCTTGGTGTGAAAGTGTTTGTTACCTCTTCATCAGGCAGCCCTTCCTCATCCATCACTTTCTCCAGTTTTTGCTGCCTGTCAACAGAACGTTCTAAATTATGAGATGCAAGAACCAAATTAGCATACTTCTCATATTTCTGCAGTATGCTATACTATAATTGTTAAAATGTGTCGTGTACAACAGAGCACACTGTGTCAGATCACACTCGACATCACCTTTATGTCTTTCATCTAATATTTAATTTGCCTTTATTTCAATTAACAAAAAATGATTTTAATGGTTTTGGTTAACGATAATAACTCAGGCTCAGCCTCAGATATGATTTGTGTCGACTTAATGTTATAAAACACTGTGTAAATAAGCAACACAGGAAGAGTGTTTCACCACAGAGGAATGATGTAGCGTCACGCTCGACTGACGGAGCAGAACACGTCTACACAAACGTTTCAGATGACTAACAGAGCGCTAATGAAAAACAACGCAAACAGCCTCTTCTGATCAAGAACCAACACTTTTCAGCTGCTATACGTTTCAATGGAGACTCAACCGTTCTTGATGCTTCATTATACAGTCAAACAGAAAATATTCAGACACCAGACAGCATTTTTGATATAGTGCAGGACACTATAGTTGATTTATGTAAGTGAGGAGAGCAGAATAAAGTAAACTGTGACATATTATACCCAATAATTCTTCATACAGTGACTACCAGTAACATTTATAAAAGTTTGTGACCAAAAATGATTGGGACACTTTGAGCTGATCATGTTTTGCTGAAGTGTTTTTTCTTTAATTGCTAATGCACCTTTTTACACCACAGACTGAACAACATGAAGCATTGCTTGGTAATTGTTTGAGCTAAACTGGTATTATCTAATTGTGTAGTTAAATTTAACAGCTGACAGATATTCAACATAATTCATGTGTGAGAGTCTAACAGAAGGACGGACAAAACCAGTGAAATATCAACTGAGTTCTTGTTATATTTTATTACCATTTTCTAAACTATAGCGAATAATGTGAGAAATGTTGAAGGAGTCTGGATGTTGGTTTGACTGTAGGTTCTTCAGATCAGAGTTTTGGAGTCTTGACTCTATAATACCATAATTTTGAGTGTGTTTTGTGTGTTTATACCTCATCTCGCGCTCCTCGTGTTGGGATATGAGGTTGCTGTAGAAGTTCTCCAGAGTGACCTTGGCCATGGTCACCCGCTCCTTCGTGTGGTTGCTCATTAACGAGCTGGAGGCGTGGCCTCGGGTCGCCATGGTTACCGGCTGCTGTTCTGGAACAGGTTGGGATGTAGATCTGCAGGCGTTTACAAACACAACATGATTTCCATGAGCTGGAACAAACACAACAAACTCCAACGCTGCAGTCACATCACACTGAGTACACATGCAAGAATACAAAAAAACAAGGTATTACCATGGTACAACAACACTTATAGGCCACTATTACAATATCAGCTTTTAAGAATAATTCCTTATGGTATAGTTATAACTTATACTGAACAAATGTCTTCAGTTCAGCCTGTCTGTGGCTCTGTGTAAGTGAGACAGACAGTGGAAAAGAACAAATGTGACCATAAAAACATTTGGCAGAAGTTGTTCAGACAGTCTGTGGTATAAAGCACAAACATAGAGACGTTTAAGAGAGGAAATTCAGACTCAGTTTCAGGAACAATAGTGCTATTATTATTATTTAACCGACATGCTAACAATAAATGAAGTGGAATTACAAAATGTACTCATTTTTCATGAAAAATTCTAATTTACAAATATAAGAGAATAAATACAATATTTCAAACAGTTAAATTTACATTTTAAAACAAAATGGCTGTGGACATACCAAACTGCTTCTACCACATAAGAAAGTGCGCATAAATAAAGTTAAATGTGGTAACTAACATGTGTTTTATAATACCATACTTGCAGAAGTTCAGAACATATAATTAAGGAATGAGGGGGCGGGGCCAAACTCGTGACGTCAGCGGCGAGCGTTCCACCAAACACGCTAAACTCAACGTTTAAAACTAAATAAAAGTCTGAAAAGCTGTACCAACCTGATATAAAGTTCCTCAGAGTTTTTCTTTGGCAGTTGAAGGACGATATTTCCCTCGACACGTTGTCTCTTGGCAAACAGAGATGAAGCGACTCCCCCAAAAAAGAAAGAAACGGGGGGGGGGGGGGGGGGACGGGAGAAATGTACGAGTTTTATAGACACGCTGAACTACAACCGGAACGCAGAAATGCATATGTGTTAAGCTGGACGGAACTTCATCCAGTGACAATAAACATGCAACTCTTCTGTGTTTGTCAGACTGATGTGATGACGATTACACCAGAAAGAGATGAGAAGAAATGAAATGACGCTCCACCCCTAAAGAAAGAAAGAGAGAGAGAGAGAGAGAGAGAGAGAGAGAGAGAGAGAGAGAGAGAGAGAGAGAGATGAGATGAGACTTTTTAAAACCTTTTTTCGCACTCTAAAAATACTTTATACATTTAATCAATTTTTTTTTAAATCTGATATGTATGAAAATGTAACTTTAAAAACGTAGTAAATATAAAGAATTATATTAAATTTATTTATTACATTTAAATGACAAAAACAAATAAATACGTGATTTATTTGTTTTTGTCATTTAAATGTAGTACAATAATCAAAACTATAATTATAACATATTGCAAATCAATACAAAATCATAACCATATATAGAGATTCCAATGTGTAAGTTTCCATGAAATACTGATGCATTTCATAATTGAAATGCAAAAAATGCGCTTAAATCCGGCAACTTCCAAAAGTAGTTAAATTATTATACTTGCCCATATTAACGGGCAATAATAATAAATATTATTATTCCGGTTTTTATATTCATAAAGTTAAATGGAATGAAAAACTGCCCAATTTTGAACAATTTAAAATTGATATTAAAATATATTTAGAAAAATTGTCCAAATGTGAAAACTGAAAGCAAGGAAAACTACACAACTGTTCAATTCCCTTCTATTTTTCTCTTTATTTATTTGTTTTTTCCCTATTGTTTACCCCTGACATGTATTGTTATATGTACTCCTGTATGTAAATTATGCTTTGTTCTTAATAAAATGCAATAAAAAATTAAAAACTTCAAAAAGTAGTTTAATTTAATTGCGCGATTCTTCTTCAGCGCTCGTCCTGCGCGCTTGCAGCGCCTCTATGACTTTCTAGAATCACGTCTGCGCCTGCGCAGTTCCTCGCATCTACGACACTCTTGACGTATCTTGTGGACCTGCACCGGAAGTGACCGGTGTTGGTCTAGCAGTTCGCGCTAACCGGACCGGGTCCGGCAGAACCGACACCAGACTCGAAACATCAGGATCCCATCGGGCCGAACGGATAGATCGTGCATTTCTCCGAATCTAGAGTTTATCTGAAGTTCCTGGGTGAGTTATGCGATCGGAAGGTTAAAAGATCGGATAGACATAGAACTGGACCGGGACTCGAACCCTGAACCTTATACACCGGACCCGAGATGAGATATATCAGCGATTTGACCCGTTAATCCCGGTATCACTGAAGCAGACAGATTAAACCTTCACTGTTACATAATAATGATCTTAATTAACATATTCTTCATTATTATTTTGGTTTTAGTTGCATGACATCTTTTTTAAAAGTACCATGGTATCAGATCGTAATACCATACTGAATTAAAAAAAAAACATTCCAAATTATTTAAAAGAACTTCAGAAGAATCCCATGGTACTGCAGAATGACCATATTTATACCATGGTATTTCACGTGTTTATGTTATAGTCAATTTAAATGAGTGAAATCTGTCTGTGTGCAGTTAGTTCCTGGTAGTGTGTATACGGATTTGTCTGTAATTTTACTCCGATTTGTAAGTACCCTGGTAAACTCTTAAATAACATGGGCCTATATTTTCTTAAGAGTTGTTGTCGCATTTTCTGAATAGTAAATTTCCCACTGTAAATCGTTGCGTAGGCTAGTATGTAAGTATGAAAGCTTGTTTCTGCAACAGAATTTTTAAAAAAGTAAAAATTCCGGGTTTTTTTCCCTCAGAATTGCGAGTTTATATCTCAGATTTTATCTCTTACAATTCTGAGGAAAATCTTCACATCACTCTTATCTAGTAAATCTGAATTTTTTAAATCAGAATTGTTACTTTTTTTCATTTTTATTTCCGTGGCGGAAACTAGCTTCCATACGCCAGTGTTTAAAATATTATCCTGAACATTTAACACTTATTTTTGTTCTGTTTCGTTGCGACAGTGAGGATCAGGAAGAGCATCGCGGTTGGGCCGGCGTGACGTGCGCTCCAGAGGCGTTTGTTTGGGGGCGTGGCCTGTTGGCGTCTAACAACTCACGATTGGTAAACAGGTGAAATGATTTGCATTTTTTATTAAATTCTGTGGTGGTGTTTTCAGTAGGGCTGCACGATTAATCGCAATGAAACCACACGCGATTTGGCAAAGACTCTGATTATTTTATGCGCAGCTTGTCAGTGCAGCGGCTGATCGTAAATGCTCCATCTGAACACCAGCATGTAAAAGCATGTTATTAAATGTTGTCTTTTGTTGGACAAGAGGTTCATAAATGATTCTCATGTTTGGAAAGATGTTTGACGCGTGTTGCTTTTTCAAATGCACGTTATAAGTGACTCAAACTCGCAGTGCTTTCAGAGGTAGCCACGTTTACTGAGCCGTACGTCACTGACAAGCAGCGCACAACAAATAATCACAGCATTTGAGATTTCATGTAAACTGCTAGCAGCCATAGTTTTAATCATTAAATTAACTTATCTGTTTGAAGGTGCCTAGCCATCCTGCTGTGGCTCTGTGGGCGCGCAGTGGGTGGAGTCAGGCTCAGACTCGGCTGTGATTGGCTGAGAGTGATGAGTGGGCGGGGCGGGGCCAGTAGCCGCGAGCGTAGACGTGGCATGGATTCGTCGTGCTGGTTCGCTCCTAGCACCCTGCGGCGACTGGTCGAGCTGCCGGCGCCGGTTCTGTCACGCCACCAGCTGAAGCGTTTAGAGGAGCATCGCTACAGCAGTTCGGGACGCTCGCTACTCGAACCCATAATGCAACGCTACTGGGAGTGGCTCGTCGGCAGAATGCCACCCTGGATCGCGCCCAACCTCATCACCATCGTCGGCCTGGCGACCAACATCTTCACAACACTGGTGCTGGTGTATTACTGCCCGACTGCAACCGAACAGGTACCGACGCAATCGCACTAGTGTAGAAACTGTAAATTCTGACGATAAATAAATTTTGAAAGGGATAGTTCACCCAAAAATGAAATTAATACCATGATTTACTCTCCCTCAAGCCATCCTAGGTGTATATGACATTCTTCTTTCAGACGAACACAATCATTAAAAAATGTCCTGGCTCTTCCAAGCTTTATAATGGCAGTGAATGACTGTTTCTGGTTTGAAGTCCATAAAAGTGCATCTATCCATCATAAAAGTACATCTATCCATCATAAAAGTACATCTATCCATCATAACATTCAAACAAACAGCGCTGGGCAACAAACTCAAGCTCCTCCCACATTTCTCTTTAAAAATTGTCATTTTAGACTTCTAATTTGTGACTGGTGTTTTGTTTTGCTTTATCCTCTGCGCTTCTGCGTTCGTCATTACGTTGTGCGTCGGGTCAAGTGTTACTCTTGTGGCGCAAGTCGATGCGTACGACCGGCTTTTATGATGGATGGATTCACTTTTATGATGGACAGATGCACTTTTATGATGGACAGATGCACTTTTATGATGGACAGATGCACTTTTATGATGACAGATGCACTTTTATGATGGACAGATGCACTTTTATGATGGACAGATGCACTTTTATGATGACAGATGCACTTTTATGATGGACAGATGCACTTTTATGATGGACAGATGCACTTTTATGTTGGACAGATGCACTTTTATGTTGGATAGATGCACTTTTATGGATTTCAAAAGACATACACCCATTCACTGCCATTATAAAGCTTGGAAGAGACAGGACATGTTTAATATAACTCTGATTGTGTTCGTCTGAAAGAAGAATGTCATATACACCTAGGATGACTTGAGGGAGAGTAAATCATGGGCTAATTTTAATTTTTGGGTGAACTATCCCTTTAATGGCACGTGTTCAGGCTCCTCTCTGGGCGTACCTCCTGTGTGCTGTGGGCCTGTTTGTGTATCAGTCGTTGGACGCCATCGATGGGAAACAGGCCAGACGCACTAACAGCAGTTCACCACTGGGGGAGCTGTTCGACCACGGCTGCGATTCGCTCTCCACAGGTGACCAGTGCACACTTTTAAGGGCCGTTTGCACAGGATCCGTTCTTGCGCAGTATATTTTAATCTCACACAGATGACTTTAGCTGTTTAGCACATTTTTAATTTACTGGATGTTTTTTGAACAGTCTCAATTAGCTGCCGTTAATATCTTGTCTTTTAAATATTGTGGTATATTACATAATTTTTTACATATGAAATATGTATTTTTATTGAATATATATATTTAATAATTTGTATGTAATGTACTTGTTATATGTGCAATTAAATATTTAATAATAATAAAAGACAGTATGAATGTTTTATATATATATATATATATATATATATATATATATATATATATATAGTTTATGTACATTTTAGATTACAAATAATGAAAATATTTATAATAATATGAATTATATTGATAATAATAATAATATAATTTAATATATATTTTTATTTAATATAATTATTTAATAATACTTTAATGTAATGGCATACTTGCATAATTAGTAATGTTTTATTTAAATAATGTATTCAAAATTAATGTAAATTATGTACATAATGCATGTTCATTAGTATTTATATATAATAAATTATACAAATAGTTAACATTTAAAATAGTGCACATTAATTTGATAATGTATAGTATTAATACATGTTAAATATATATTTGTATTTAAAATATTTATTTAATACATACTTTGTAATGTTATATTTGCATCATTAGTCATTTTTACTTCAATTTATATATTTAAAAAAATATATAATTTATGTACATGTTAGATGTACATTTGTATTTATATATATTAATTATTCAAAAAACCTAAATATTTAAAAGGATGTATGTTAATTTAATAATAATAATGTATATCATATAAATATTAAATATACATTTGTATTTAATATATATATATTAATAATACTTTGTATTGTAATCAATATATTTGCATAATTTAATTTCTTATTTAAATATTATATTAATAATATATGTAAGTTACATATTGTAATTTATATAATGTTGTATATTTGTATTTGTATATAATAAATAATAAATGTGTATTTTATTAACAACAATTGCGTATAGTATATTAGATTTACTATTTAAGTGTTTTAATTTAAACATGATTGTTTCTCATTCTTCTGCATTAATCAGATTCCTGTAAAAACATCCAAATATTTACGTTACGTTAAAAAGTAGTTGAACTTTTCAAAACCGAGTGTGTCAGTAACGTGTAGGGCTGGGCAAAAAAAAAGAAAAGAAAGAAGATTTTTCGATTAATCATTTTATAAATGTGGTCGATTCAAAATCGATTCTCAAAGTTCACAAATTGTTTTTTTTCCATATTTATTTATCTATCACCCAGAAGCCAGTATCAGTTTTCCTCCACTGTTCATAGGCTTGCAGCCTCCATGTCACAGATAATGCTGGGAGATTTTATGTGTTTTATCTAAAACATAAAATAACCTGATCCTGTTTGATCAAGGCATGCGACTGTTCTGACTCGTCCAATTTTCAGCATCAATTTTTCATCTTGCATCATAATCTATTCTATTCTAAGTCTATTCATTGGATGCATTTGAAATATAGAGTTGTGTTCTGTTTTAATGTACCCAACTGTACCTAAAATAAAAAGAGTTTAATATTCAGGTTTGTGGCCCTTAATTTCCTTTTATTTTTTACTTTTTATTTAACCACTTGTAAACTTATGTTCACCGTTCTTTTTTATAAATATAAGATTTGATATATATATATATATATATATATATATATATATATATATATATATATATATATATATATATATATATATACACACACTCACCTAAAGGATTATTAGGAACACCTGTTCAATTTCTCAATAATGCAATTATCTAATCAACCAATCACATGGCAGTTGCTTCAATGCATTTAGGGGTGTGGTCCTGGTCAAGACAATCTCCTGAACTCCAAACTGAATGTCAGAATGGGAAAGAAAGGTGATTTAAGCAATTTTGAGCGTGGCATGGTTGTTGGTGCCAGACGGGCCGCTCTGAGTATTTCACAATCTGCTCAGTTACTGGGATTTTCACGCACAACCATTTCTAGGGTTTACAAAGAATGGTGTGAAAAGGGAAAAACATCCAGTATGCGGCAGTCCTGTGGGCGAAAATGCCTTGTTGATGCTAGAGGTCAGAGGAGAATGGGCCGACTGATTCAAGCTGATAGAAGAGCAACTTTGACTGAAATAACCACTCGTTACAACCGAGGTATGCAGCAAAGCATTTGTGAAGCCACAACACGCACAACCTAGAGGCGGATGGGCTACAACAGCAGAAGACCCCACCGGGTACCACTCATCTCCACTACAAATAGGAAAAAGAGGCTACAATTTGCAAGAGCTCACCAAAATTGGACAGTTGAAGACTGGAAAAATGTTGCCTGGTCTGATGAGTCTCGATTTCTGTTGAGACATTCAGATGGTAGAGTCAGAATTTGGCGTAAACAGAATGAGAACATGGATCCATCATGCCTTGTTACCACTGTGCAGGCTGGTGGTGGTGGTGTAATGGTGTGGGGGATGTTTTCTTGGCACACTTTAGGCCCCTTAGTGCCAATTGAGCATCGTTTAAATGCCACGGCCTACCTGAGCATTGTTTCTGACCATGTCCATCCCTTTATGGCCACCATGTACCCATCCTCTGATGGCTACTTCCAGCAGGATAATGCACCATGTCACAAAGCTCTAATCATTTCAAATTGGTTTCTTGAACATGACAATGAGTTCACTGAACTAAAATGGCCCCCACAGTCACCAGATCTCAAACCAATAGAGCATCTTTGGGATGTGGTGGAACGGGAGCTTCGTGCCCTGGATGTGCATCCCACAAATCTCCATCAACTGCAAGATGCTATCCTATCAATATCGGCCAACATTTCTAAAGAATGCTTTCAGCACCTTGTTGAATCAATGCCACGTAGAATTAAGGCAGTTCTGAAGGCGAAAGGGGGTCAAACACAGTATTAGTATGGTGTTCCTAATAATCCTTTAGGTGAGTGTGTATATATATATATATATATATATAAGTAATTCCTATATATATAATCATTATATATAATTATTTTATATATAATATAATATATATAATAATAATTCCCAATAAAATTCCAGATAATTCACGATAAAATCGAATCGGGAATCAAAATCGAAACGAATTGGAACATCTGAATCGATACCCAGCCCTAGTAACGTGTCCTGTGTGAATAATTTCCTTGACTTCTGTAGTGAAGTGTGTATTAACGCTGTGTTTCTCCCAGTGTTTGTGGTGTTGGGAACCAGTATAGCGGTTCAACTGGGCTCTCACCCAGACTGGATGTTCTTCTGCTGTTTCGCTGGCATGTTCATGTTTTATTGTGCCCACTGGCAGACCTACGTCTCCGGGACACTGCGCTTCGGCATGTAAGTAGAACATCCATCCATGCAAATCCATAGATGCAAAATTACATTTTATGTAGGGCTGCACAATATATCGAAATATTGCAAATGTATATTTCGCAATATGCATATCGCAACGGCTTGCAATAACTGGGGTCATGAACAAAAGACAAAGAGAAAATCACTCACTGCTCTCGGCTGAATAACTTGTATAGCTTTAATAGGAATCAGTATATATTTAATTCACACAGTGAAAACTAAGCCGTGTTTTATTTTTACATTTGATTATTCAATTTCTGTTGTTTAATAAACCTAATGGCCTAAACCCCGTGGTTTACACTGATGTTAAAATAACACTTCTTATGTTTCAGTAAAACACTGTTCACTTTCAGAAGTTGTAGGGATGTTTTATTGTCATTTCATTCAAAAAGAATGTGAAACACGTATGTAGGTTATATCATTTTAAATATACTTTCAAGATAATTGAAGTTTGTTTTACACACTTAAAGTATTATCATATTGAATATCGCATTATTTAATGAGTTATCGCATATTGCATTTTTTTTCAATATCGTGCAGCCCTAGTTTTATGGTTTATTTTCGTGTTAAGGTGCGGTTGCATTTACTGTTGTTTGGTGAATTTTCGCAGGAGAAATTGTCATTTTAATAGGAATCCACGCTAGTGTTATTTTTGCATGAAAGTGAAAGATTTCCCTGCACAGATTTTGCAATGGTTTCATAAAAGACAGTTAACCTTTTTTTTCCACATGAAATTTTGCTAATGTGGGGCACCTTTCATTAAGGCAAGACACTACAGGCAAATATAAATATACACACACACACACATATATATATATATATATATATATATATATACACAGTAGTCAAAATTTGAAGTGGATCAAAAAAGTTCATCAAAGTTGTCCTAAGACAAGAACGGGTATTGTTCAAAATTCATGTATAACTTTGATGAAAGCTTTTAATCCACTTCAAATGTTGACTACAGCATGTATATATATTCATGCACTGGTCAATTTTGGCCTATTTTGCTTTTCATAATGTGTTTTCTTTTTTCAGACTAGTGGAATGAAAACATGCAAAACACACTTTTAAGTGTTTATTTTATTGGACTTTATCTATTTGCATCTGTATCTTTTACGGGCATTTTCTCTAAATGAGTTTTGTTCTCCACTTCAGCAGCACTTATACACACCAAAACTTACAGGTTTATTCCTATCTATATTCTGATTATTTTTACTGAGGGGTTTGTTCATATATATTTGGCTTGAAATTTTACAACATTTTTAATAACTCTTGTGAAAATAGTGTAAATGTTTTTTTGTTTTTTTTTCCTGCCACTTTTGACAGTATTTTCTGAGTGAGGAAAAGAGAAATTCAAAATCTCTTCTGTAAAAACCTTTAACTCTAATATGTCAACAAAATCAAACAAGAAATATGAGCCTGGCTTTATCCAATGTTCAGATTTATGTTCTGCAAATGTAGATAATTAGATAATGCCTTATTTGCATATTTAAACAGAACATTTCAGAAAACTTGTAATAGAGAAAATGTGTGTGATTCTTAATGTAATCAATCAGCTGGGAAGTATATATACTATAGTAAATTTTTTTACTTATTTTTTATTTATGAGTTATTTTTGTAACTGTCCCATGGGCAGATTTGATGTTACAGAACTGCAGATCTGTCTAGTGTTGTTGCAGATGTTTACGGCTACGGTTGGGCCCACGTTTTGGAACGAAACGGTAAAATCCAGCGCCGAACGACCAATCAAACGCGAGCAATGCACCAATCAGCTTCCTGAAACACTAATGAACCTCACGCTTTCAGGCCATTGATTCCAGTTCAGATCCAGTCATATCCAATCACATATCTGTGATAACTGAAGCCAATCCTGCTGTGATCAGCGTGTGTGTGTGTGTGTGTGTGTGTGTTTGCTCTAACATGGCTCTCTCCTCCGCTCAGCATTGATGTTACAGAAGTGCAGATCTTCATAATTCTCATGTATTTACTGGCTGCTGTTGGCGGATCGGCTTTCTGGCAGTCTCGGGTAATTCACTCACACGCTCAATCTGTTTATGATTATAACTTAATAACTTAACATAATATAACATAATAACTTGAGCTGTGTGTGCTAACCAGAAATAACAACTATTGATTCATTTGATCATTCTCATATACCAGTTAGCTGGCATAAATACCTTTACATTGTCATATCTTTGTCTTTTAAATAATGTGGTATATTAATAATAATATATTTGCATTATACTGTATCATGTATTTAAATAGTAAATAGATATAGTTGCATTTATTTAATATAATACTTTGTGTATTACAGTGTGTATTACAGAATACAGTAATTTAAATATTTAATAATAAATTACGATGTAAATTATAATGTATGTACAAATTCTATGTATTTTATATTATAAAATAATAAATTACATAATCCAAATGTATTATCATTTAAGTACAAAAAATAAATATTTATTATAAATTAATGTTAATTGTATAATAAAAATTATAATGTGCGTATAAACTCTATATATATTTAATATTATAATTTAGTATATTAATAAAGAACAATGTAAATTAAAATATATGTACATAAAATCTATATATATTTAATATTATAATATAAAAGAATATATTAATGATAAAAGTATAGTCTACATAAATTCTATATAAAATGTGTACATTCTATATATATATATTATAAGAGAATATATTTATAATTACATAATGTAAATTATACATTAAAAACTATATAAATTAAACTATATAAAATAAGTTATAATGTATATTATTATATGATATATTTAAGCTTTTTGAACTGAACTGTTTCTCATTCTCTTGCATTCAACAGATTCCCATCATAAACATCCAAATGAAAATGATTCCAGCACTTTGCACGTTTATCGGGGCGGTTTTCACATGTACCAATTACTTCCGAGTCATATTTACAGGCGGCGTGGGGAAAAACGGCTCCACGATAGCGGTACGTACCCGAGCTATATACTAGTGTAATGATACCCTCATGTCACGATTCGATACATATCACGACACTGAACTCACGATACCATATTATTGCGATACTCCCAGACATATGATAAAAGGTTAACAAAAAATGAACTGTTGATTAAAATGCTGATATAACATTGTGTGTCGATGAATAGGCTTGGACTCAGTGCTGGAAACCCAACGCACAGGACAATAGAGACACCAGAATAAACATATTCATGATTCTGAAGCTGAAAATACAGAATTATTTTAGACAAATATGCTTGCACTCTTTCATTATTTTTATATTTAATTTTATTCAATTTAATTTTATATTTCATTTTTACTGGTAACATCAGAAATTTGGCATTATCAGAACCCACAAATATTCCCCCATTGCATTATTATACATTGTATTTAACATTTTTTATAGTAGTTTAATATAGTACTGACACTAAAAATCTGAAAACTTTTCTCTCAAACAGTAATTTTATTTTGGTTGAACTATCCACAATATATATTGTCACTATCAGTGATATATTACGTAACTCATATATTGTCACTATCCATAATACATATTGTTGCATTTTTGTATTGCGATATATTGTGACACGATATATTGTTACACCCCTACTATATACACAATATTTCTGACCTGCATTATTATATGACATGTATTCTCACTTCATCAGGGGGTGTGTGTGTGTGTGTGTGTGTGTGTGTGTTACAGGGTACGAGTGTTTTGTCTCCCGTCCTGCACATCGGCTCAGTTATCATCCTCGCTATGATGATTTATAAAAAATCATCCGTCCTGCTCTTCGAGAAACATCCGTGTCTGTATATTCTGGCCTTCGGCTTCGTATCGGCCAAAATCACCAATAAATTAGTGGTGAGTGAAAGACCTCCACTCAGTGTTATTGTAGTATATATATATATATATATATATATATATATATATACTGTATTTCCATATATATACTGTATTTCCATATATATATATATATATATATATATATATATATATATATAATAAATTATAAAAATAATGAAAATATTTAAAATAATGCACATTAATTTGATAAAGTGTTTTTTTTCCAGATTAGTGGAATGAAAACATGCAAAACACACTTTTAAGTGTTTATTTTATTGGACTTTATCTATTTGCATCTGTATCTTTTACGGCCATTTTCTCTAAATGAGGTTTGTTCTCCACTTCAGCAGCACTTATACACACCAAAACTTACAGGTTTATTCCTATCTATATTCTGATGAATTTTACTGAGGGGTTAGTTCATATATATTTGGCTTGAAATTTTACAACATTTTTAATAACACTTGTGAAAATAGTGAAAATTATTTTTTTCTGCTTTATGATCCGATGAAAAGAGAAATCCAAAATCCCTTCTGTAAAAACCTTTAATATGTCAACAAAATCAAAGAAGAATTTTGAGCCTGGCTTTATCCAATGTTCATATTTATGTATTTGAAAAGTATTATAAATTTATAAATCAATTTAGAAAAACAATTAAGGCCCTTAAAAAGTATTAAATGCCATTTTCCAAGGTATTCAATTTTGTATCATCTTTTCATTGTATATTTTTCATGTATATTTTTCCAAAGAATTGTATTAATTTGTCAATTAATTCTCTTGTGCTTCATTCCCACCCTTCTGAATTATGTTGCCTTGATAAGGAATTATCACAAACTAAGACTGTTTAGTTGTGTTAACTTACAATCAATATATAGTAAATGTAAGTTAAAGTGTCGCTGATGTAACTGTTTAAAACTTGAAGTGGCGATGAGGTCTTAAAATGTACGGAAAGAGTCTTAAAAAAGGTCTTAAAAGGTCTTAAATTTAACTCCATGATTCCTGTGTACCCTGGTTCTGCAAATGTATTAGTGGCGAGTGACAACTCAATGTTTTTGTAGTAGATTCTATAATAGCTTTTCCTCATATTTTGTCGTGTTATTTGAGTGTTTTCTGATGTACTTAACTTTAACTGCAGGTGGCTCACATGACCAAGAGTGAGATGCATCTTCACGACGTGGCGTTTCTGGGCCCCGGCCTGCTGTTTCTCGATCAGTACTTCAACAGCTTCATCGATGAATATCTGGTGTTGTGGATTTCTCTGGTAAGATCACATGGTCTCAAACGTAGCCTGAAATCACTCGTCACCAGTGTTGGGGAAAGTTACTCTTAGAAGTAATGCATTCAAAAATTGCGTTACCAAAGTGTATTTAATATATTAAAATTGTAATTTAATATAGTTAATTATAAAGGTTTTGCGTAAAATTCTAAGATTGCATTTTGAGGAATACTGAATGTTTTTGAGCAAGTGAGACGAGTAAATGCATGTTCACATTTAGTCTAGAACTAAAATAACCAGCATGTTTACACACACACACAACACCTCACTTTATTTCGTTCAATATGAGAGCTGTTAATCATTAAATGTGAAAAAGTAACCAGCTTTACTTATTTTAAAAAGTAACTTAGATATTTTTATGTAAATTGAAAAGTAATGCGTTACTTTACTAGTTATTTGAAAAAGTAATCTGATTACGTAAGTCAAGTTACTTGTAATGAGTTACACCCAACACTGGTTACTTATTTGAAAAAGTAACTTAGATATTTTATTGTAAATTGAAAAAGTAATGCGTTACTTTACTAGTTACTTGAAAAAGTAATCTGATTACGTAACTCAAGTTACAGTGGTGTGAATAAGTTATTACCCCCATGCTAAAGTTGCCTAAAAAGAGGAATAAAAAATCATCTTTTGGAAATTGATCTTAATGCCTTAATTAGAAAAATGAGGAAAAATCCAACCTTTAAGGACACCAATTTTCTTTGTGTATGAATAATGTATCATAAATAAATAAATGTTCTTCCTTAAAATACAGGGTGCATAAGTCAGGACACCCCTATGTTAAATTCCCATAGAGTCAGGCAGATTTTTATTTTTAAAGGCCAGTTATTTCATGGATCCAGGATAATATGCATCCTGATAAAGTTCCCTTGGCCTTTGGGAATATAATATCCCACATCATCACATTCCCTTCACCATACCTAGAGATTGGCATGGTGTTATTTCAGTTAGCCTAATAGCTGGTTTGATTTGCATTTGGTTGGATTTTTCCTCATTTTTCTAATTAAGGCATTAAGATCAATTTCCAAAAGATGATTTTTTATTCCTCTTTTTAGGCAACTTTAGCATGGGGGTAATAACTTATTCACACCACTGTACTTGTAATGAGTTACACTCAACACTGCTTGTCACGTCTGGTAATCTCTCTTTAATGTGTGTCCATCAGATTCTCTCTCTCTTCGATCTGGTGCGCTACTGTGTGAGTGTCTGCAACGAGATCGCGTCTCACCTGCGCATCTGCGTCTTCAAAATCAAGCCGAGTGACCTCTGACCTTCCTCATGCACTTTCATCCTGCGACTGTGTCTCGTCCGAGACTTATTTAAACCATTCTGCACTTAGAATAATGCAGTTCTTCATCGCCAGTGAATGAACGAACAAATAAATGAATGAACGAACTTCACCAAGTCACTTTTCTTTAGATTATTATTTTAAGATGTTGAAACGTTCGGATTACCCATGATGCATCAGTGCCGTATGAGTCCGTATTATCGTTTTAACGCTGCGTTTAAATTGGATTAGATCAATAATGATTTCATCGCTGCTAATAATAATAATAATAATAATGATTCGCCCTCGTTGTTTATGTACGACTGTATTTTGTGTTTTTGCACCCCTACGCTCCAATAAACGTTGACCATTGCAGGAAGACGTCGCTCCGTTTAGGTGTTTCTCTGAAAGATGTTTTGTACAGATTTTGATTTTTTGATTCGGCCCCGAATGAGAGATTTCACAAAAGTCGCGTCTCACGCTGTGCCTGCTGGGTGAATTGCACAACCAAAGTTTCCTTCTCAGTGTTTCACCCTAAAATTAAAAGAAAGACTTAAGAAATTATATTGTTCAAGAGCATTAAAAAAGATGTGAATAACATTTTCCTTATATAAATGAATTCCCATTACTGTAATACAGTAATACAAGCATCCTGTATGAAAAATATACTTGTATCACAGTCAGTACGAATTAAATTGAGTACAATACATACTGCTATTATGTGTACTTAAAAATTTACAATTTAAATAAAATGTAAAGTTTTTTACAGTACAATTTTTTTGCAATGGAATTGAGCTTAAGTATAAGTAATGTCAGTGTAAAAAATTTTAATAGTCCTAGTAAATAAGCTTTTTTCTCTTAAATCCAAAATATAATTTCAATATAATTTATTTCTTTTGATTTAGGGCTAAAAATCTGACTTGGACAGAAAACGTGAGATTCACCCTTCATTCTGCATTATGAATGGATTTGCGGTCTCAGAAAGTTCGAAGACATTTTAATGCACTTGCGTCGTAAACCTCCTGAATAATGAGCTTGATTTTGACCCTTGGTGGCGTTAAATTATTTAATCTGAGATTGTATATTGAATTTCTTGTATCAGATGTTAATATTCAAGACATCGGTTTGTATGATAATTCATCACTAACTTTCATTGCTGAAGATGTTTAAACCCAAAGTATGTAACAGTCGTGTCAGATTATGAATCGATCTGATTAGTGTTGGTTTTTACTTTTGAATGTTTCACATAACAGTTGCCTTAAATATTATGAATTGGAAAAGTTTTGAACTTTGCATGTTAATCTGGTTGTTTTCCTGAATTCTTTATTTCTAAATGTCCCTCTCAGGCGAATAATATGAACAAAAATAAATGATAAATCGTAGTTTGTAGAAACGGCTCGATGCTGCCACCCCGAAAACAAAAGTTTAAATTACTTTGGGAGATGTCCTGAGTTTGTGCAATTGATGTAATTAATGTTCAAATGAATTCTTTTATTTGCAAATGATTAAGCTCTAATAGTTGAGGAATTGATTTAGTTTTACTGCTTTCGTCATGAGCGCCTGCTGCTGATATCGGGATTCTTAAAGTTTCTCAATCTTCATATCCAGTATGGGATTAAATACGTTTGCGTTTCTGTTTTCATCTCTTGCAGTATGAAACTTTGTTCACACATATTCATAAGCTTTGATTCTGTTGCTTGTTGCCAAATCCTTTCACTTTAAAACTGGACAACAGATTTAAGCACTCATTAAATCTTGCAGATGGAAACGTCCAATGTTATTTTTGTTTGTTTGTTTCTCTGAAGACATACTCATCCAGTCAGTATTTTTAGTTATGTAAATCGCCTGTTTCTGACTAACTGTTGATTTGATTGTAACATTGCTCTGATTTTTGAAAAAACGCTCCTGTAAAATAAAGATTGCTATATTTATGATACCTGGTGTTTTTTTTTGTTTGTTTGTTTTGTTTTAAAGTACTTCAGCAAAAGTTCACTTACCCAAAGGCTAATTAAGATGTAATAGTATAGATATAAAGTATAGCTATATAGCTAAAAACGTGCAAAAATACAGCTGGAATGGAACAGAATCTTTGTTTATATTGAACATGAATATTGTAAATTCACATAGAGTCGTAAATGAGATAGTAAATCAAGATTATTATGACTTTTTAAAGTACTACTTTCTACTTTTCATGTCATAATTATGATTAAAAAAAATGTTTTATGTGGCTAAAATGGGCTTCCATAAATGATACCACCATAGTACTTTATGTTAGTAAAATATTTCTCTGTCTTTTCCCTCTATATATTTTACAATATATGCCGATAAATTAATGAAAATAAGGAGTTATTTTTTAAACATAATTAAGGTATTATATTGTTGAGGAGGATTTTTTCCCGCGCTGGCGACCCGCCGAAATGATCCACATCCGGGTTCTCCTCGAGTCTCGTGAGTTTGATCCGTTTGATCGGAAATGCGCGGAACGACACACGGAAGGAAAACAGGAACACAATAAACAGTGAATTCTGAACATTAAACGAATAAAGAGGACATAGAAACATTAAAGAATGAAATATAACCACTAACAAGATACAAAGTCTTTCATAGGGGATTTAAAATGCCTTTGTTCAGACTGAGGGATGGTCATCTAGCTGTTTGATTGACAGGTAAAGCTGTTCCTCACTGGCGGTTCATCATGATATAAAATCATAATTATGACATTTGAATCAAAATTTTTTTTTTTTTTTTTTACTTCAGACCGATTTGAATGAGACATTAGCAGTAATACAGTAGCCAGAAAACGTTACTTTTTTATCTGTAATAGAAAGTGAAACCAAATAAATTGCTTTAAATATAATATAATATAATAAATAAATATAAACAGACATTTTGGTTTATTAAAATCTCTATTAAAAAGAAACTTGTACAATTTAAACACCCTTAACATGAAATAACCTAACAATGCAAATACCCTGGTACTGATTGATTACCATATTCATATTCCATGCGGGGTTGCAATTTTCAAATGTCAGCTATATATCAATGATCAAATGTCAGCTATATTAAACAATGTCTCTACAATTATTATATATATATATATATATATATATATATATATATGTGTGTGGGTGTGTGTGTGTATGCAAACTAATTATATATATATATATATATATATATATATATATATATATATGTGTGTGTGTCTGTGTGTGTGTGTGTGTATACATACACAGTAATCAACATTTGAAGTGGATTAAAAGCTTTCATCAAAGTCATACATGAATTTTGAGAATCTTGTCTTAGGACAACTTTGATGAACAAATGTTGACTACTGTATATATACACACATTATATATAAAAATCCACTAGCATTTTTCTTTACCATTTCTTTCATTTTAACTTTTCCCTCAAGTTTTAGTGTGGATTGTTTTATTTAACATGTGCATTGTAACAGTTTGGACCGTCACAGCAGAAGTGAAAAGCAGAAACTCACCCAGAATACCCATGATGCTCTCTGCGGGAGCGAGAAGAGGAACCGGCCGGTTCTAATAATACGAGGTGTGTGTTTCAGGACCATGTGGTGGTTTCAGGAGGGCTTGTGTGTTCTGCCCGTGGCGCTGGTCATCTGGACCTCCGCCACCTTCATCTTCGCTTACATCACAGCCGTCATCCTGAGACACGTGGACCCGCTGGTGCCCTACATCAGGTGAGCTCTGGGCTGGGTATCGATTCAGATGATCGAATTCGATTTCGATTCGCAAGCTCTCAATTCGATTGGAGTTTGATTCGCAAGCTCTCAATTCGATTCGATTTTGATTCGCAAGCTCTCAATTCGATTCGATTTTGATTCTAAATTCGATTTCGATTCACAAGCTCTCGATTCGATTTGATTTGATTTTCGATTCTAAATTCAATTTTGATTCGCAAGCTCTCAATTCGATTTGTTTTTCGATTCTAAATTTGATTTCGATTCGCAAGCTCTCGATTCGATTTTGATTCTAAATTCGATTTCGATTCGCAAGCTCTCAATTCGATTCAATTTTGGATTTCGCTTCTAAATTCGATTCGATTCTCGATTCGACTCAATGACAATAGATTTAATACAAATCCTATATTTATAAAAAATAGAACAGTGAACATAAGTTTACAAGTGGTTAATTAATAAAAAAATAAAAGCCATAAACTCTGTTTATTTTAGGTACACTTGGGTACATTAAAACAGAACACAACTCTATATTTCAAATGCATACAATGAATAGACAGGATCTTGATTCAAGATGAAAAAATTGATGTTGAAAATTGGACGAGTCAGAACAGTCGCATGCCTTGATCAAACAGCATCATGGTTATTTTATGTTTCAGATAAAACACATAAAATCTCCCAGCATTATCTGTGACATGGAGGCTGCAAGCCTATGAACAGTGGAGGAAAACTGATACTGGCTTCTGGGTGATAGATAAATAAATATGAAAAAAAAAATCGATTCGTGGACTTTGAGATTTACCAAAACGATTTACCCAAAAAAATTTTTTTGCCCAGCCCTAGTGAGCAGAAGAGATGCTCCCTCATGTGACAGTGTGACCTTTGACCTCTGAACGTGTTTGGTGTTGTGTTTGCAGTGACACCGGGGCGGTTGCGCCGGAGAGATGCGTGTTTGGACTCATGCTCAATGTGTCGGCGTTCTTAGGTACTGAAACCCATATGAGCTCACGCTAACGCAGTGTTTCAGTGATGTAATGTTGCGTGTTCTCCTGCAGGTGTCGCTACTATGTACGTGCGCTATAAGCAGCTTCAGGCCCTCGTGGACGTTTACGACACTCGTCTGAACCGCCTGAATCGGGCGGGGCTCGTTCTGGGCTGCGTAAGCTCGTTCGGCATGTGCGTCGTCGCAAACTTCCAGGTACGTACAGTATGCGTGCTGTGATGTTCAGACCAACACGAATGTCCGACATTAAATTCGCTCTGATTTAGCAAAATCGTGCATGAATCTTATTGGCTGGCCAGTTTTATTGCAAATAAGTCTGAATAGACGCATTAACCACCATTCAGTGCGTTCATCGCATTATCGCACCAAATATTTGCCAGTTCACACCAACACAAAAATGTTTGGCATGAAAATTCTGTCAGATTTTTCGCATCCGATTTGTGTGTTCATACCAATACATAAAAATGCGAAAAACTATATTTATATGTTTTCAAACAGCCATTCAGATTTGGCTGTTTTTTTATCCGCTAAGGTGTTTATCAAACAACACAGAAAGAGCCGCTTCCGGAAAAAAATGGCGCAAATTTAATTGGTTGGTCAGTTTTTTTCGCAGTCAATCTGTCACATTGACGACATCAAACGCAATGTTCAATTACAGAAATAAATGTTCGGCCTGAAAATTTGGTCTGATTTTTCATTCGATTCTTCTGTTTACCGCCGTTCATTGAAATTAAAATGTTTATTGCTCAGAATTTTCGCACCAAATATTCGCCAGATCACACCAACACGAAAATATTTGGCATTGAAATTTAGTCAGATTTTTTGCATTCGATTCGTGTGTTCAGACCAATAAAAAATGCGAAAAACAATGTTTATCAAACAATACAGAAAGAGCCGTTTACGGAAAAAATAGTGCAAATTTGATTGGTTGGCCAATTTTCTTCACAGTCAATCTGTCGCATTGATGACATGCTAATGTTTGTGTCGGTCTGAACAGACGCATTAACCGCCGTTCATTCAAATTAAAATAATAAAATGTCAGATTTTTCGCATCCGATTCGTGTTCAGACCAGTATAGGCAAAAAACAGTATTTACATGTTTTCAAACTGCTATTCATATAATTTTTCACTACGATGTTTATAAAACAAAGAGAGCGCAAATTTGATTGGTTGGCCAATTTAAATGAAAACCAAATAAAATGTTCAAATACAGAAATTCATGTTCGGCATGAATATTTGGTCTGATTTTACGCTTCTGTAATTTTTCTCTTCCATTCGCTGTCGCTTAGCTAAATAGTCCAAATGCACGAATCTTATTGGTTGGCCAGTTTTCTCTTCGCAGTGTGATGGGAATTTTTTTTTTAAACCTTTACATAAAAAAATGTTTATGTTAGGTCTGAACAGCCTCCGCTCATTTCAAATGTACAAATTCTCGTACCTAACCATGTGACGTGTCTTTCCCAGAAAACCACTCTGTTCTCGATGCATCTGGTGGGCGCCGTGTTGACGTTTGGCGTCGGCGCGCTTTACGTCTTCGTCCAGACGCTGCTGTCGTTCCTCATGCAGCCGCACGTCCACAGCAAAGCCATGTTCTGGACGCGACTGAGCATCGGCGGCTGGACGCTAGCCAGCATCATTAGCAGTATCCTTCACCCGCTGCATGCTGGGAAGCGTAGCGTTTAGTGTTGAATGTGGTTGGTTCCTTGATTCGGTCAGTGTTCGTGTCGTCTGTGATCATGTACAGCTCTTTACCCGGAGTCGAAGTCAACAAGAAGCTCCACTGGACGCCCGGAGAACCCGTGAGTCAAACTTTCCACCACAGCGTTAGCGTTCGGTATCGTTTGCATTTTAACAATTCTGATTCCGATTTTGATTCTGCTTATCGATTCCTAATTTCGATTCTAATATGGTATAAAAAAAAACTTAGACATCATTCACATTTAGAGTTATTGCAAAACAACAAAAATCAAACTAAAGCTAAAGAACACTTACACAAGGAACGTTTGCCTGTGGTTTAAAAACACCATAGAAGAACAACTAGCCCAACTAATATAAACTTCAAGCGTTATTAAAGACAATAAACACTCAGTTATTAAACAAGAACAAATAAAAAATTAGCAATCGCAACAAATAGACACAACTGAACAAAGATACGATTGAAATAAACAGTGTTTTAAGATTTTCAGGTTCAGAAACTGTAATCAAATGTAAAATGACACTAAACTTTATAAATAAAACATACATTATAAATATAGTTACAAAAGTTATTCAGTCAAGAACGAGTTTTTTGTTGTTTGATTAGTGTTATTATAGAGCAGGAATATTAGTGCTGTCACTTTAAGAGCTGCAGGGATCCAGTATACTGATACACATGAACACTGAGTCTCTCGCGCTTGAATGGTTTAAACTCATATTGAAACGCTCACAAAGGAATCGATAAGAGGAATCAAAATTAAAATTTTATAACAAGTATCCAGATTCCAGACCTCAAGTATTTTGGATTTTGGATTCCCAGCCCTAGCCGTGGCGTTAGCTGTGTGTCGTGTTGTTTTTCAGGGGTTCACGCCACACATCGTCAGCACCATTTCAGAGTGGTCTCTCGCGCTGTCCTTCGTCAGCTTCTTCTTCACCTACATACGAGACTTCAAGGTAAGGAACCTCACATCTGCCGATACACAGCTTCTGAACGCGTCTCACACGCGTGTGTGTGTGTGTCTCCGCAGAAGATCAATCTACGAGCCGAGGCGCAACTTCAGAGCGACCATCTTTACGACTCGCATCATCACCGCCCCGTTTCTTCCCGTGGGTCGACGGAGACGTCGCCGCTACTCGCCGGCAGCATCTGATCGCTCAGAGTTCATGCTAACATTGTACAACCTCTGAAATTAATTCTCTGTTTCCTTCAGTGATTTTTAATGCAGGTATTTTACACTCCTTGCTTTATTTTCTTATGTTTTATAGTCTGTTCTGTACTTTTTATATCACTGGAAAAATGCCTAATAGCCTCATGAAAAGGTTACTGGGTCATATTTCACACACCTCTGAAACTAAATTTCATGAAATATTTTTTATTAAAATAAATAATAGTGCGGTGCAACGATTAATTGCATACAAAATAAAAGTTTGTGTTTACATAATATATATGTGTGTACTGTGTATGATTTTGTGTATATAAATACACAAACATGCATGTATATATTTAAGAAAAATCTGTTTTTTATATAAATATTGATATATAATATAAATTATGTTTAAATATATATAAGTATATACATGCAAATATTTCTTAAATATGTGTGTATTTATATATACAAAATAATTATACACAGTACACACATATATTATGGAAACAAACTTTTATTTTGTATGCAATTAATCGTTGCACCGCACTAATAAATAATAACTAATGAGAATCATCATTGATAATATTAAAAAAGACTAAAGTAATACAGCCAGACATGCGAATTAGAAGGTTTAAATGTGTTTAATTGTCATGAAAATAATGTCACAATGTAAAAACAAGCTTCAATTTATATAACAGTATAATATAATTTCCTACTTTTGTTCTTTTAATGAGGTAAAATATGAGACTCGCTCACACAGAACGGCATCTGTACTTTATATTTTATTACATTAATATAAACTACAAATAAACAACATTAAATATTCACCAGTGATTGTCTGATTGTTGACTAAAAGGCTTCTGGGATGCGTTTACACCACGACTCCGCGAACCCAGCGGTCCTTCTTCTTCTTCTCCTTCTTCCTCTCGCGGTGTTCCGACACCTTCCGATGAAAGAACCCTGAACAGACCAATAACACACACAATAAAGCTTCTTGTGTTATCTTCAAAGGTTAAACACTTCTTCTTTTGGCCTCTTTGGTTTTAAACAATAACCTTTTCTGGAACTAAACAACCCATATTTAACCCCCGAAGCACTAGAAGAAGTGATGTTACATCCAGAGATCCAAGAGTCAATTACTTTTGACCCTTTCCCATAATTCTTTATTAGGGATGCACAATATATCGGCCACTCAGTATCGGCCGATATATGTTCATTTTTAATGTTATCGGCTAATGTATTATAATATAAATATTATAATATAATAAATAATGTATTATTTCCTTCAGTTGAGACTCTTCAGATGTGCACTGTTCAACATGATGGGTTTAAATTGCTTGAAATATAATTTCACTTTAAAAAAGGAAAATACAGCGCAAGTCTGACATATCAGCTACATAAAATTAAAATGAGAAGAGAACATCATTATAATTGTGTGTTTGGGACATGGATTTTAACTATGAGACTTTTGTTTTTGTAATCATGCTCTCAAAAATTATAAAAAAAGTTTGAGTTAGATTTACCATCCAGTATATCGGCTATCGGCTTTTAAATATAAAGAATTATCGGTATCGGCCAAACTGTTCATATCGGTGCATCCCTGATTCTCTGTCTGTCCTGTTTAGTGTTTATTGTGAATTTTGTATATTTGGTTTCCAGAACATTCTGGGAACATTAGTGTTTGTGGTTATAAAAATAAGACCTAAAAAGAGCGTTCCACGAATGTTATGATTTGGTTCAAATAGAGCGTAAAAGTGTGGAAGTAAAAACTCCATTTTTAACGCTAACGTATAAACCTACTGTGAGCGCTGAGGTTAATCAGTGCTGTCTGCTGTTGTCAGTCATCAGCCCACATTATTTCAGCTTAGTTTCCAGATAATCGTGTTTTATTAAATTCACCTTTTATCACCTGCTTAGTTGAGGACTTTTAATTTAATATTCAACAATATTATTGATCTCCTGCATTGACACCATTATATGAGAACTGAACTGAGCTGGACGATGACATCACTGTTTTTTTTCAGAGCGGCTATATATATATATATATATATATATAAATGAACTAAATTAATAACTTATTTTACAACAAAAATGAACGATCACTGAATTTACTTAAGCTGGACTGTGACGCCATTTTCTTCTAGAAACAAACTCTGTTGCATTATTTTCCTGTTATCTCTGTAAAGCTGTTTGAAACACTCTGTACTGTAAAAAGCGCTGTATAAATAAAGCTGACTCGACTTGTAACGCTTTCACCAAGACTTCATTGAATCCCTATGGGAGAAACCAATGGGAAAATACTTCTGGAACCAATGCAAACCAAATCTCAGAATACACCATTTCAATCTAATAAAAACACTGGGAATGATTATGCATTATGGTTAAGTAAAAGGATTGATTTTGGGTTAATAAAAGAGGAAATAACCCAAAAACTGAGATCCTAAGGGGATCGTTTGGTTGAGTATATATACATATATATTCAAACGCGCATACCTATATAGACTAAACATGTAATACGCATGTGCACGCCGTCAGCGTTTTCACAGGTTCACTTTTTGAAGTTTGAAACACTGATTTGTGCGGATGAGCGGCCGGAGCGCTTTAAGGGTTTTCTGTTAGAACGGTGTGTGTTAGCGGCCGCTAAGTTAATAACTAATGATCTTTACAACGGAAGTGAATCAATCGAAAACTAACTTTAGCTGGACAATAACTTTATTCTAGATCTGCTGTAAAGCCAAAACAATCTCTGATACTGTAATCTCCTATTATCACTGTAAAGCTGCTGTGAAACCTCTGTATAGTTAAAGCGCTGTATAAATGGAGACTGGACTTGAGGATCCTCTTGTTCCCAGAGTAACTAGTGTTCTGGAAGCTTTAGCTCTTTGAGTAGACTGATGGTGCTGTACCGTTCGGGTTGGGCTGCTTTTCCTCTTCCTGTATGAAGAGGTCGAACATCTGCGTCTGGATGAAGAGTTTGATGAAGCTCAGGTGCGCTCGATGATCCACCGCCTTCAGGAAGCTCTTCTTCTGGAACTGGCGGCTCTTGACGTGTTCTGAGAAATGGCCCACGGTCTTGATGAAGACGGTCAGGAAGGCCTCGGACACCAGCCGGTTCAGCTCGTCTGTGGCTGCCGCAACACACAACAACAGGAAGTGAGCGGGAGTCTAACAGGAAGTGGGCGTGATTACCGTAGGGCTGAACTCACTGGCGTGGCGTGTGCGCGCGGACAGCCTCGTCAGAAGCCCCGCTCTCAGTTTAGCGGGCAGGAGTGACTCCTCGTCACCAATCTGAAAACACACAGTCGTTACTGTCTCTAGGGTGTTGCTATGCAGTCACTAGGGTGCTCTGGCTTGTTGCTATGTGGTTGCTAGGGTGTTCCAGGTGGTTTCAAGGGCGTTGCTATGCAGTTGTTTGTGTGTTCTAGCACATTGCTATGTGGTTAATAGGGAGCTCCGTGTGATTTCCAAGGTGTTGTTATGCAGTTGCTAGGCTATTATGGGTGGTTGCTAGGCTATTATAGGTGGGTTTTCAAACCATTGCTATACATTTGCTTATATGTTCAGAATGTTTTCATGCAGTGCTAGGCGGTTGCTAGGGTGTTCGGGGTTGTTCGTATGTTATTGTTGGATGGTTGCTTAGTTGTTTTGATTAGATTTTAGTACAATGCTGTTCGGTTGCTAGGAAGTTCTGGGTGGTTGTTAAGTAGCTGCTAAAGTGTCTTTAGAAAGGAGGGGTTTATTTTGCAATGTGTTTGCTAGGTTGTTTTGGGTGACTGGAACAACAAACAAACAAACAGCGTCTCAGCAGACAGTAATGAGACTCATGTGAAACTTTAGAGAGACCGTGTGTGAGTGTGTGTGTGTGTGTGTGTGTGTGTGTGTGTGTGTGTGTGTGTGCGTGCGTGTGTGAGAGACTCACTCTTGTGATGAATCTAGTTTCTGCTCCAGCTGACAGATCAACAATCATCAACTGAGAAACACAAGCCGAGAACATGAATTAAGATTTATAAATACACACTGATGAGTAATGATAATCCGAGTGTGACTGACGTCGCTGCGGTCCGTCAGCAGGTCCAGCATGCTCTTCTGAACTCCCAGCAGGAACGGTGTCGGCGCCGCACACACGTCGATCAGAACCGTGGGAACGATGGAGATGAAGGTGTGCTGCCACACGAACGGATACAGGAGAGCAGCTACAGCGTGAAGAACCTGCGAGAGAGTGCTGAACACACACACACACACTCATTAAAGGAGTAAATCACTTTAAAATGAACATTAGCCCATGATTTACTCTCCCTCAACTCATCCTAGGTGTATATGACATTCTTCTTTCAGACGAACACAATCAGAGTTATATTAAACATGTCCTGTCTCTTCCAAGTCCATAAAAGTGCATCTGTCCATCATAAAAGTGCATCTGTCCATCATAAAAGTGCATCTATCCGTCATAAAAGTGCATCTGTCATCATAAAAGTGCATCTGTCCATCATAAAAGTGCATCTGTCATCATAAAAGTGCATCTGTCCGTCATAAAAGTGCATCTATCCGTCATAAAAGTGCATCTGTCCATCATAAAAGTGCATCTGTCATCATAAAAGTGCATCTGTCCATCATAAAAGTGCATCTATCCATCATAAAAGTGCATCTATCCATCATAAAAGTGCATCTGTCATCATAAAAGTGCATCTGTCCATCATAAAAGTGCATCTGTCATCATAAAAGTGCATCTGTCCATCATAAAAGTGCATCTATCCATCATAAAAGTGCATCTATCCGTCATAAAAGTGCATCTGTCATCATAAAAGTGCATCTGTCCATCATAAAAGTGCATCTGTCATCATAAAAGTGCATCTGTCCATCATAAAAGTGCATCTGTCCATCATAAAAGTGCATCTGTCCGTCATAAAAGTGCATCTATCCGTCATAAAAGTGCATCTGTCCATCATAAAAGTGCATCTGTCATCATAAAAGTGCATCTGTCCATCATAAAAGTGCATCTATCCATCATAAAAGTGCATCTATCCATCATAAAAGTGCATCTGTCATCATAAAAGTGCATCTGTCCATCATAAAAGTGCATCTATCCATCATAAAAGTGCATCTGTCCATCATAAAAGTGCATCTGTCATCATAAAAGTGCATCTATCCATCATAAAAGTGCATCTGTCATCATAAAAGTGCATCTGTCCGTCATAAAAGTGCATCTATCCGTCATAAAAGTGCATCTGTCCATCATAAAAGTGCATCTGTCCATCATAAAAGTGCATCTGTCCATCATAAAAGTGCATCTGTCATCATAAAAGTGCATCTGTCCATCATAAAAGTGCATCTATCCATCATAAAAGTGCATCTGTCCATCATAAAAGTGCATCTGTCCATCATAAAAGTGCATCTATCCATCATAAAAGTGCATCTGTCATCATAAAAGTGCATCTGTCCATCATAAAAGTGCATCTATCCGTCATAAAAGTGCATCTATCCATCATAAAAGTGCATCTGTCCATCATAAAAGTGCATCTATCCATCATAAAAGTGCATCTATCCATCATAAAAGTGCATCTGTCATCATAAAAGTGCATCTGTCCATCATAAAAGTGCATCTATCCATCATAAAAGTGCATCTGTCCATCATAAAAGTGCATCTGTCCATCATAAAAGTGCATCTATCCATCATAAAAGTGCATCTGTCCATCATAAAAGTGCATCTGTCATCATAAAAGTGCATCTGTCCATCATAAAAGTGCATCTGTCCATCATAAAAGTGCATCTGTCCATCATAAAAGTGCATCTGTCCATCATAAAAGTGATTTTTCCACAGGCTCCGGCGGGTTAATAAAAGCCTTCTGAAGCGAAGCCATTAGTTTGTTTAAGAGAAATATTCATATTTTACGGGTTACAAAGGCAAATTCTAGCTTCCGGCCAAACGAACATACGCAGTCTACTTACGCCTAAAGCGCAACTTTTATGATGGACAGATGCACTTTTTTTTATACTTTCAATTTTTAAACTGATTCTTCTCAGTTTAAGAAGAATCTTAAACTGAGAATCTTTTAGCTCCGTCTAAGCCTCGTATTAGCTTTGTATTTCTTTCTGTTTTGAACCATAATTTACAACCATTTCTAGTTGTTTATACTACTAAATACAGCTTAGACAACATCTCAGATTAACCTGACATCGCTAGCTTCCGTTATTGTTAGCACAACACGCTAGTTACTCGCTAGCCTGTTAACGCGCCACCCGTGCGCTCAGTTATTTATTTATTTTTCTCTCGCGTGCCCGCGCCTCTGAGTTCATAAAAAGCCCAGGTGAGTAAGAATCAGTCAACAAACACGGTGAGTAATGTCTTGTCCTGTTATTGTCACCTGCACTTCATGTCACATGTTTAGCATAGCCTTCCCCGTCGGCAATATAGGGTTTATATGTGATAAATGCAAGGAGACAGTCAGGCTGACGGAGAAGATTTCAGAATTAGAAACACGCATCCAAACTTTAATTGAGGATAGTAAGTGTGCTAGAGCTTTAGATACTATTTTGGATGCGCCTAGCATATTGAACTCTTTACATGATTCGGTTCCGGCTGAATTATTGCCTGTGCAGCAAGGCAAATGGGTGACAGTGAGAGATCGCTCTAGTCGCGGATCAAAAAAACACTCTTCCGTTCCGATTGCCATAACAAATCGATTTGCCCCGCTCAGTGAAACACCCACTGAGAATTCTGTTGATTGTGCCCTGGTAATTGGTGATTCGATCACACGGAACGTGAAAATAGGAACACCAGCCAACATAGTCACATGTTTGCCGGGAGCCAGAGCGCCTGACATCAAAGCAAATTTAAAAGTGCTGGCTAATGCTAATCGTAAATTCTCTAAGATTGTTATTCACGTCGGCACTAATGATGTTCGACTCCGCCAGTCGAAGATCACCAAAATTAATATTAAAGAGGTGTTTGAACTCGCAAGTACGATGTCAGGCACTGTAATTTGCTCTGGCCCCCTTCCTGTTCGAAGGAGTGATGAGATAGTTAGCAGATTGTCATCACTCAATGGCTGGCTGTCTAAGTGGTGTCCGCAAAATAATATAGAATTCATAGACAACTGGAAAAGTTTTTGGGGCAGACCTGACCTGTTGAAAAGAGATGGTATTCATCCCTCCTGGGATGGTGCTGCTCTTCTCTCTAGTAATATGGCACATAGTCTTAGAGCTTAAACATGACAATCTGGGGCTCAGGTCACGAAGCAGACAAACTGGCTAAACCGACCGTCTGCTAGCTGTCTTACGTCACCATGGTCAGATAAATCCCATCACATAGCGACTCTTTCACCTAGATATCATCATATAGAGACTGTGTCTGTTCCCCGAATTTGGAAATCCAAAAACGTCCAAACCGATCTAAGGTTAAAAATGTAATTGATATTCAACAAATAAAAAATAGATATAATACAGATGAGCAAACGATAAAGCTTGGGTTGCTGAATATTCGATCCCTTACTTCAAAAGCGCTCATAGTTAATGATATGATTTCAGATTATAACCTAGATGTGCTATGTATGACAGAAACCTGGCTAAAACCAAACGATTACATTACTTTAAATGAGTGCACCCCGCAAGATTACTGTTATAAACATGAACCTCGCCTGAAAGGCAAAGGGGGAGGTGTTGCTGTAATTTATAGTAATATTTTCAAAACCACCAAAAAAATCTAGTTTTAAATATACTTCTTTTGAAGTGTTGGTGCTTAATGTAAAAATATATAATGTAAACGGTAAATCAAGTTTGAGAATTCTGCTGGCTACTGTATACAGGCCACCAGGGCACCATAAAGACTTTATCAAAGAATTTGCTGACTTTCTATCAGAATTAGTATTGACTGCAGATAAAGTTCTAATCGTTGGTGATTTTAATATACATGTAGATAATGAAAAGGATGCATTGGGATTGGCATTTAAAGACATTCTTAACTATATTGGAGTTAGACAACACGTGTCAGGACCTACTCATTGTCGTAATCATACTCTAGATCTAATATTATCACATGGAATCAATGTTGATGCCGTTGAAATTCTGCAGCAGAGCGACGACATCTCAGATCATTATCTAGTCTCATGTAAATTACATTTAGCCAAGGCTGCAAATCCGACTCTGTGTTACAAGTATGTTAGACCTATCACTTCTGCCACTAAAGATTGCTTTATCAATAATCTTCCTAATCAGTTTCATCATCTCAGCATCCCAGATAGCTTAGCAGAACTAGATATTGCAACAGAAACTTTTAACTCTCTCTTTTCCAGCACTTTAGACACAGTTGCTCCGTTGCGCTTAAAGAAGATTAAAGAAAATAGTCCAACGCCGTGGTACAACGAGCACACCCGGGCCCTTAAGAGAGCAGCCAGAAAAATGGAGCAAAACTGGAAGAAAACAAAACTAGAGGTATTTCGGATTGCATGGAAGGAGAGCTCGATTGCTTACAGAGAGGCTTTAAAAGCTGCTAGATCTGCTTATTTTTCAACCCTATTAGAAGAAAATAAACATAATCCTAGGTATTTATTTGAAAAAGTGGCTACACTAACGAAAAAGAAAGCTTCAAGCCCAGAAGTTTCCAAGAAACACAGCAGTAATGACTTTATGAACTACTTCACTTATAAGATCGATAATATCAGGGACAAAATTATAACTATGCAACCGTCTACTACAGTATCGCATCAGACAGTGCAGTGTAGTCTCACTGAGGAAAAATTTGATTCATTTGTTGCTATAGGAGAGGAAGAATTTTGCAAACTCGTTAAATCATCTAAATCATCAACATGTATGTGAGACCCTATACCGACTAAACTATTGAAAGAGATGCTTCCAGATGTCATAGATCCTCTTCTTAACATCATTAATTCGTCTTTGTTTCTAGGATACGTACCAAAAACCTTTAAGCTGGTTATGATTAAACCGCTTGTTAAAAAAACGCAACTTGATCCTACAGAATTAGTCAATTACAGGCCGATCTCAAATCTACCTTTTCTGTCTAAGATATTAGAAAAAGCAGTATCCTCACAGCTATGTTCCTTTCTTAAAAGAAATGGTATCTGCGAGGATTTCCAGTCAGGATTTAGACCGTATCATAGCACTGAGACTGCTCTCATTAGAGTCACAAATGATTTGCTCTTATCATCCGATCGTGGTTGTATCTCTCTATTAGTGTTACTTGATCTTAGTGCTGCATTTGACACCATTGACCACAACATTCTCTTAGATAGACTAGAAAACTATGTTGGCATCAGTGGAATTGCATTAGCATGGTTTAAATCATATTTATCTGACCGCTATCAGTTTGTAGCAGTAAATGAAGAGATGTCTTATCGATCACAAGTTCAGTATGGCGTACCACAAGGCTCAGTTCTCGGACCGCTGCTTTTTACTCTGTATATGCTACCTTTTGGAGATATCATTAGGAAACATGGAATTAGCTTTCACTGTTATGCTGATGATACTCAGCTCTATATTTCTTCCAAACCTAATGAACCTTACCAATTCCCAAAATTATCGGAATGCATAGTTGAAATGAAAAATTGGATGACTAGTAATTTCCTACTACTAAATTCAGAAAAAACAGAGATTCTAATTATTGGACAAAAAGCTTCCACACGTAATAACCTAGAATACTGTTTAACACTTGATGGCTGCTCTGTTAAGTCCTCATCGTCGGTTAGGAACCTGGGTGTGCTCTTTGATACCAATCTTTCATTTGAAAGTCACGTGTCTAGTGTCTGTAAAACCGCATTTTTCCATCTTAAAAATATATCTAAATTACGCCATATGCTCTCATTGACAAATGCGGAACAATTAGTTCATGCGTTCATGACCTCAAGGCTAGATTATTGTAATGCTCTACTGGGTGGTTGCCCTGCACGCTTAATACACAAACTACAGCTGGTTCAAAACGCAGCAGCTAGAGTTCTTACCAGAACCAGGAAGTATGACCATATTAGCCCGGTTCTGTCAACACTGCATTGGCTCCCTATTAAACATCGTATAAATTTGTAAATATTGCTGATTACTTACAAAGCACTAAATGGTTTAGCTCCCCAGTACTTGAGCGAGCTCTTAACGCATTATAGTCCTTCACGTCTATTGCGATCTCAAAATTCCGGCCAGTTGATAATACCTAGAATATCTAAATCGACTGCTGGCGGTAGATCCTTTTCCTATTTAGCACCAAAACTTTGGAACAATCTTCCTAACATTGTCCGGGAAGCAGACACAGTCTGTCAGTTCAAAGCTAGACTAAAAACACATCTCTTTGACCTAGCATTCACATAACACTCTATAGACTTTTATAATTCAATATTAGGCTGCTTAGATTAGGTCAGCCAGAACTGGGAACACTTCCCTTAAATCCTGATGTACTCGTTACATCATAAGAAGAATGGCATCTACGCTAATATTAGTGTCTTTGTTTATCCCAAGGTTTTGCCGCAGCCTGCCGGATCCAGGCCGTTTCCAGATCTGACGAAGGACCTTCGCCTGGACCCGATGACAATGCAGTGCTGAAGTGTCAACTAGCCTCTCCCTATGGAGGATCCCTATACCACTCTACAGATAAAGCCTAGTGGAATTTTTCGGTTCGCGTACCTACCCGAAGTGATAAGATAAAATAAAATTCTGCATCAAAATTTATAGACAAGTAGTTTGTGTAGGCATGGTTTGTAAGGAATTACAAACCTGCGCACATATATTCAAACGTACATAACTATAGAATCAATTCTTAATGCGCATGTGAACGCCATCAGCGTCTATCACAGGTTCACGTTTAAAGTCTGTTTAGAGAGAACGGTGTCGTCTTAGCGGCCCTTAATTTAATAACAAATGATCATTTAGACGGAAGTGAATCAATCAAAACTAACTTTAGCTGGAAAAAACATTATTCAAGAACCACTATTAAACTAAACCAATCTCTGTTACCTTAAATTATATGTTTATCTCTGTACAGCTGCTTTGAAACAATCTGCGTTGTTAAAGGCGCTATATAAATGAGGATGACTTGACTTGACTTGTGAGACAGAGAGAAAGAGTGTGTGTGTGTGTGTGTGTGTGTGTGTGTGTGTGTGCGCGAGTGTGTGTGTGCGCGTGTGTGTGCGCGTGTGTGTGAGAGACTCACTCTTGTGATGAATCTAGTTTCTGCTCCAGCTGACAGATCAACAATCATCAACTGAGAAACACAAGCCGAGAACATGAATTAAGATTTATAAATACACACTGATGAGTAATGATAATCCGAGTGTGACTGACGTCGCTGCGGTCCGTCAGCAGGTCCAGCATGCTCTTCTGAACTCCCAGCAGGAACGGTGTCGGCGCCGCACACACGTCGAAAAGTGCATCTGTCCATCATAAAAGTGCATCTATCCATCATAAAAGTGCATCTGTCCATCATAAAAGTGCATCTGTCCATCATAAAAGTGCATCTGTCCATCATAAAAGTGCATCTGTCCATCATAAAAGTGCATCTGTCCATCATAAAAGTGCATCTATCCATCATAAAAGTGCATCTGTCCATCATAAAAGTGCATCTATCCATCATAAAAGTGCATCCGTCCATCATAAAAGTGCATCTGTCCATCATAAAAGTGCATCTGTCCATCATAAAAGTGCATCTGTCCATCATAAAAGTGCATCTGTCCATCATAAAAGTGCATCTATCCATCATAAAAGTGCAGCCGTTCATCATAAAAGTGCATCTGTCCATCATAAAAGTGCATCTGTCCATCATAAAAGTGCATCTGTCCATCATAAAAGTGCATCTATCCATCATAAAAGTGCATCTATCCATCATAAAAGTGCATCTGTCCATCATAAAAGTGCATCTATCCATCATAAAAGTGCATCCGTCCATCATAAAAGTGCATCTGTCCATCATAAAAGTGCATCTGTTCATCATAAAAGTGCATCTGTCCATCATAAAAGTGCATCTGTCCATCATAAAAGTGCATCTATCCATCATAAAAGTGCAGCCGTTCATCATAAAAGTGCATCTGTCCATCATAAAAAAAATAAATAAAAAAATAACATACATTAAACAAAATCAGAGGAAGGCAATGAGGAGGTACCTAGTACAATTGAAACAAAAATAAGTCTAGTTGTACTCATCGGAATCACTGATCAATAACCTTACATTTACAATACTTCTATCTTTTGCATAAATTTACCAGAAACCCAATCAGTAGAATCACACAAACTTAACACACAGTACACAGTTGTATTGGGAAGAACAGTTATGCAGATTCTAGTGCCAGAAAATGGGTCCATTTTCTCCATTTTTCTTTAAATGATGATTCTCTTAACCTTATAGTGTAGGTTAATTTTTCCATTATAAAAATGCTTTGAATTAAACTTGTCCATTGCTGTAGATCTGGGATGTGCGATTTGAGGCAAGATTTAGTAATAGCCTTTCGGGCCGCAGATAATAACATCTTGGATAAATACAGGTCCTCCTTCCGCACAGTTTCTGTGATGTTTCCAAGTAACATAACTTTACATTCATTTGGGATATTGTACCCCCGCACTAGGGGTGTCACGATTCTCCAAATCCTCGATTCGATTAAATTTCTAAGATTTTGATTCTAAGGTCACGGTTCGATCATTCGATTCTCGATTTTACATTTATTTTTTTTAAAGCCGAAACCGGCCAATCAGGATGCTCTCTGTCTTAGGCTACATGCGCTTCATGAGGCACACACGCAAGGTCTCTCGCTCTCTCCCTCTCTGCCGTGTGCACGCTACACGGTTTGGAGCACAGTCTGTTCTGTCTTGCATGCGCGCTCTTGCTCGCTCACTCTAGATTCCGGGAGATTTTAACTAATTTGCGTGCATCAGGGAGCCGCTATCAATATGCGGGAGACTCCCGGAACTTCCGCGAGACTTGGGATGTCTGCAAACTGTGGCTTTTTTGAAGCGCGAACGTTGTCAACATAACTCACTGGAAATCCCAAAAACTTCCACACATGCGACTTCAATAAAAGAGGAGGGGGTTCAAGTTCTGTCGATGGGTCTCCTGCATCTGCAGTTGCCATGCTATCTTATGAGTGGCTGTAGCTAAGTTAGAGGAGTTTGACCATAGACTCGCAGAACTTCAACACGCGTGTTTTTTTCCGCTTGGCACGCCGACCGGACGTGACATGGGGGCGTGGCAGCATCGACGATTCCATTTTTTTATTCGAAGTTCGAGATTGTGAATTAATTTCGGTCGATTTTGATTTAAAATCGAAATCGTGATATCCTTACCCCAGCACCTTCTGTAAAGTATTGTTAACGATAGACCAAAATGGTTGAATTTTAGGACATGTCCAGAAGATGTGGGCGTGGTTTGCGTCCCTACTTCTACAGCCCCTCCAACAGTCTTGTGGTAACCCAAGTTGTTTACTCTTCAAATAAGGAGTGATAAAAAACCTCATAAAACACTTCCAATTAAATTCTCTCCACTGTTGGGAGTTGGTGGAGGTCTGGAGTAGACAACATGTTTAATAGCATTCCTCCTCCGTGAGGACAACCTTTAATTCACACTCCCATTTTGCTTTTACATGGAGTGTAGTGTTTTTCAAGTTCTCCATCAGACTCCGATAGAGTTTAGACACAATCTTACTAGTCTTTTGTTGATAAGCGCCACACATTATTTCAATAAGAGGGTTTACCACGTCAGAAGAAAACCCCTTAATTTTTTGCAGTAGTAATCCCTCAGCTGAATAGATCCTGGTAATTTAGATCAAAACTGTCCTTTAGCTCCTGAAAACTCTTCATCTTGTTGTTTTTGATAGCTATGCAGAGAGCTGTCAGGCCCTTACTCATCCAATCTAATAGCCGGCTTAAATCTGTTATCCAGTGCAATCCATCTCAGTATTTTTTGATCATTTTTAAGTTTCAATTGCTTAATCAGAGAGAACCATATCCCAAGGGAAAATATAACTATAGGATTCAGACCCTTCCTTAGAGTGTCTCTCCCAACAGGGTTTGCACATTATAATCTGGTTCATGCGTCTCAATATCTTTCCATTGTGCAATATAAGAGTTATCACACCAAAGGCACAAAGGTCGTAGTTGTGCAGCTTGAAAGTATAGTTTTAAGTTTGGCAGAGCCATTCCTCCTTTCTCTTTTGGCAGATGCAAAGTAGAGAGACGGATTCTGGGGCGTTTTCCTCCCCATATGAACCTTGACATCATTTTGTCCCATTGTGCAAATTGTTGAAGTGGTATTTCCACTGGTAGCGACTGGAACAGATACAGGAGCCTTGGCAGAATATTCATTTTTATTACATTTATTCTGCTACTTAAATCTAGTGGGTAGGTCGACCACCTCTCCAAATCTTTTTTTATGTTATCATTTATTGGGTTATAGTTTGCTTTATATAGGTTTTTTTGTTATGATTATACCTAAATATTTCAGTGTTTTTGTTTTTTAATTTCTTCTCCTGGAGAGTAATTAAAGTGAATAATTTAAGTTTTCGTGATATTTAGTTTATAACCAGAGCAAACATGAAACTGTTCAATTACCTCCAAAAGTTTAGGGAGAGAGGTATCCAAATCCTGCAAGTATAGCATAACATCGTCAGCAAATAGTCCTATTTTGTGCTCCATTGGCGCTTTTCCACTGCATGGTACGGTACGGTTTGGTTCGGTACGGCACGCTTTGGCGCTTTTCCACTGCATGGTACAGTACGGTTTGGTTCGGTACGGCACGCTTTGGCGCTTTTCCACTGCATGGTACGGTACGGTACGGCTCGGCTCGCTTTAAATGGTACCAGCTCTGTTGAGGTTCCAAGCGTACCGTACCGATACTAAAATGTGACGTGAAAACACTGTAGATCACTGATTGGTCAGACAGACAGAATCGTCACTACCAGCGTCATTGTATTTGCGAGACATCAAACCCGCTAGATTTAAATAGCCAGTAACAGCGACCGCTGTAGCACCTGTTTTAAAACTACTTGCTTGACTTGCTTGAAGAAAAAAAACTTCCAAAGAAGTAATGGCTGAATCGTGGTCAGTGGACGAGAAGTGCAGACGTTCCTCTCGTTGATTGCTGAGGAGCGGATAAACTATAACGATCAGTGGAAAAGTGAAGCGAGCCGAACCGTGCCGCGCCGAGCCGAACCGTACCGAGTCGTACCACACAGTGGAAAAGTGAAGCGAGCCGTACCAAGCCGTACCGTACTGAGCCGTACCACACAGTGGAAAAGTGAAGCGAGCCGTACCGAGCCGTACCACACAGTGGAAAAGTGAAGCGAGCCGTACCGAGCCGTACCACACAGTGGAAAAGTGAAGCGAGCCGTACTGAGCCGTACCACACAGTGGAAAAGTGAAGCGAGCCGTACCACACAGTGGAAAAGTGAAGCGAGCCGTACCGTACTGAGCCGTACCGTACTGAGCCGTACCACACAGTGGAAAAGTGAAGCGAGCCGTACTGAGCCGTACCACACAGTGGAAAAGTGAAGCGAGCCGTACTGAGCCGTACCACACAGTGGAAAAGTGAAGCGAGCCGTACCGTACTGAGCCGTACCACACAGTGGAAAAGTGAAGCGAGCCGTACTGAGCTGTACCGTACTGAGCCGTACCACACAGTGGAAAAATGAAGCGCGCCGTACCGTACCGAGTCGTACCACACAGTGGAAAAGTGAAGCGAGCCGTACCGTACTGAGCCGTACCACACAGTGGAAAAGTGAAGCGAGCCGTACTGAGCTGTACCGTACTGAGCCGTACCACACAGTGGAAAAGTGAAGCGAGCCGTACCGAGCCGTACCACACAGTGGAAAAGTGAAGCGAGCCGTACCGTACTGAGCCGTACCGTACTGAGCCGTACCACACAGTGGAAAAGTGAAGCGAGCCGTACTGAGCCGTACCGAGCCGTACCGTACTGAGCCGTACCACACAGTGGAAAAGTGAAGCGAGCCGTACTGAGCTGTACCGTACTGAGCCGTACCACACAGTGGAAAAGTGAAGCGAGCCGTACCGTACCGAGTCGTACCACACAGTGGAAAAGTGAAGCGAGCCGTACCGTACTGAGCCATACCACACAGTGGAAAAGTGAAGCGAGCCGTACCGAGCTGTACCGTACTGAGCCGTACCACACAGTGGAAAAGTGAAGCTAGCCGTACCGTACTGAGCCGTACCACACAGTGGAAAAGTGAAGCGAGCCGTACTGAGCCGTACCGTACTGAGCCGTACCACACAGTGGAAAAGTGAAGCGAGCCGTACCGAGCCGTACCTTACTGAGCCGTACCACACAGTGGAAAAGTGAAGCGAGCCGTACCGAGCCGTACCACACAGTGGAAAAGTGAAACGAGCCGTACCGAGCCGTACCACACAGTGGAAAAGTGAAGCGAGCCGTACTGAGCCGTACCACACAGTGGAAAAGTGAAGCGAGCCGTACCGAGCCGTACCACACAGTGGAAAAGTGAAGCGAGCCGTACCGTACTGAGCCGTACCGTACTGAGCCGTACCACACAGTGGAAAAGTGAAGCGAGCCGTACTGAGCCGTACCACACAGTGGAAAAGTGAAGCGAGCCGTACTGAGCTGTACCGTACTGAGCCGTACCACACAGTGGAAAAGTGAAGCGCGCCGTACCGTACCGAGTCGTACCACACAGTGGAAAAGTGAAGCGAGCCGTACCGTACTGAGCCGTACCACACAGTGGAAAAGTGAAGCGAGCCGTACTGAGCCGTACCGTACTGAGCCGTACCACACAGTGGAAAAGTGAAGCGAGCCGTACTGAGCTGTACCGTACTGAGCCGTACCACACAGTGGAAAAGTGAAGCGAGCCGTACCGTACCGAGTCGTACCACACAGTGGAAAAGTGAAGCGAGCCGTACCGTACTGAGCCATACCACACAGTGGAAAAGTGAAGCGAGCCGTACCGTACTGAGCCGTACCACACAGTGGAAAAGTGAAGCGAGCCGTACTGAGCCGTACCACACAGTGGAAAAGTGAAGCGAGCCGTACCGAGCTGTACCGTACTGAGCCGTACCACACAGTGGAAAAGTGAAGCGAGCCGTACCGTACTGAGCCGTACCACACAGTGGAAAAGTGAAGCGAGCCGTACCGTACTGAGCCGTAACACACAGTGGAAAAGTGAAGCGAGCCGTACCGTACTGAGCCGTACCACACAGTGGAAAAGTGAAGCGAGCCGTACCGAGCCGTACCTTACTGAGCCGTACCACACAGTGGAAAAGTGAAGCGAGCCGTACCGTACTGAGCCGTAACACACAGTGGAAAAGTGAAGCGAGCCGTACCTTACTGAGCCGTAACACACAGTGGAAAAGTGAAGCGAGCCGTACCTTACTGAGCCGTAACACACAGTGGAAAAGTGAAGCGAGCCGTACCTTACTGAGCCGTAACACACAGTGGAAAAGTGAAGCGAGCAGTACCGTACTGAGCCGTACCACACAGTGGAAAAGTGAAGCGAGCCGTACCGTACTGAGCCGTAACACACAGTGGAAAAGTGAAGCGAGCAGTACCGTACTGAGCCGTACCACACAGTGGAAAAGTGAAGCGAGCCGTACCGTACTGAGCCGTACCACACAGTGGAAAAGTGAAGCGAGCCGTACCGTACTGAGCCGTAACACACAGTGGAAAAGTGAAGCGAGCCGTACCGTACTGAGCCGTAACACACAGTGGAAAAGTGAAGCGAGCAGTACCGTACTGAGCCGTACCACACAGTGGAAAAGTGAAGCGAGCCGTACCGTACTGAGCCGTACCACACAGTGGAAAAGTGAAGCGAGCCATACCGTACTGAGCCGTACCACACAGTGGAAAAGTGAAGCGAGCCGTACCGTACTGAGCCGTAACACACAGTGGAAAAGTGAAGCGAGCCGTACCGTACTGAGCCGTACCACACAGTGGAAAAGTGAAGCGAGCAGTACCGTACTGAGCCGTAACACACAGTGGAAAAGTGAAGCGAGCCGTACCGTACTGAGCCGTACCACACAGTGGAAAAGTGAAGCGAGCCATACCGTACTGAGCCGTACCACACAGTGGAAAAGTGAAGCGAGCCGTACCGTACTGAGCCGTACCGAGCCGTACCACACATTGGATGTATTATCCTATGTTTGTCTACCTGGAATGAACCCGCTTTGGTTGTCATCAATCAATTCTGTAACAAATGATTCCAGTCTTTTAGCAATAATTGAAGTATACAATTTATAATCCACGTTCAAAATGGAGATGGGTCTGTAATTAACACAATCACCTCTATCTTTCCCCTCCTTGGGAATCAAAGACACAATGGCCTCTTTCCAAGATGGTGGTATACGACCTTCCTTTATCGTCCGATTGAAGGATCTTAATATAATAGGGTTCAGTTTGTCACGAAATTTTCTGTACCACTCCGCAGGAAACCCATCACCACCCGGAGTTTTATTAGTCTTCATTTTTCCCAGCGTCTTATTTAATTCTTCTAGTGAAATCTCTTTGGTAATTGTTTTGTTCTGTATCTCCCCAATGCTAGGTAAATCTAATGAATACAGGAAATCCCTTATGTACCGCTTGTTCACGGTCTCTTCTTGTGAATAGAGTTTTTGATAGTATTCTCTAAATATCTTTTCAATCTCCTCAGGCTTAGTTTCAATTTTCTGTGATATTGGGTTTTTAATTTTGTGAATTGCAGTATCCGTTTGTTGTTTCCGCAATCTACGAGCAAGTAACTTTGCTGACTTGGGACCAAGTTCATAATAACTTTGCTTGACGTATCTTGCCTTTTTCTCTACTTCTTGATTAAGTAAATCTTCTATTTGTGTTTTTACTTCAGTTATCTGTTTTTGTGTATTTAATTCTCTTAAATTTATTTTCTAACTCTTTCAAAGCATTCCTCAATTTTTCATACTTCTCTTTTCTAACTCTCTTAAGTTGTGCAGTTATAGTTATTAGCTTTCCCCGTAGCACAGCCTTCAATGCATCCCAGAGAATTAAAGGATCAACTTCCCCATTATCATTTTCCCTAAGAAATGTATCAATTTCTTGCTTAATATCATTCACAATTTTCTCATTGTTGAGAATACCCACATTGAGTTTTTGGGTGTGAAGTCTATTTGGATAGTTAAGAAAATTGCATTATGATCTGAGATATCAGCGACTCCAATTTTACAGTCCAACACTCTGTAACATGTTTCCTTTTGCATTAGAAAATAATCAATTTGCGTATATGTACGGAGTGCGGGACCGAGTAATGGGTATAGTCTCTGTGTGTGGGGTGTAATAGCCTCCATACAGCTACAGGTCCAGTTTCTTTAAGGGTAGTGTTTAAAATTTTCCAATTGCTTTTTTACATCTGATTTGACTAGTTGTGTCCAGATTATAATTCAATATTACATTGAGATCCCCACCACAAATACAAATTCCCTCAGATTCTAGAGAGATCACGTCTTTAAAAAAAGATGTATCACTATTTGGAGGTGCATATATACAAACTAGAGTCACTTTGCTGTTTTCAGCTTTGCCCTTCACTATAACATATCGCCCCTCTTTGTCTTTTATTTCTTTATATATGTCAAATTTCAAAGACTTCGAGATGAGAATGGCTACACCTCTTTTGTGACTGTGACTATGAACATAAGAACTGTGGCAGATTTCCTTGTATCCAAATGTTTTTAGTTTCTCGTGTTCTTGTGGTGATAAATGGGTTTCCTGCAGAAAGATTACGTGCTTATTTTCTTTCTTCATTTTGTCATTACCCTTGCCCTTTTGATTGCATTCCCAAGACATCAGTGACATTATTTTTTTTTTAGATGCACTTTTATGATGGACAGATGCACTTTTATGATGGACAGATGCACTTTTATGATGGATAGATGCACTTTTATGATGGACAGATGCATTTTTATGATGGACAGATGCACTTTTATGATGGACAGATGCACTTTTATGATGGACAGATGCACTTTTATGATGGATAGATGCACTTTTATGATGGACAGATGCACTTTTATGATGGACAGATGCACTTTTGCACTTTTATGATGGACAGATGCACTTTTATGATGGATAGATGCACTTTTATGATGGACAGATGCATTTTTATGATGGACAGATGCACTTTTATGATGGATAGATGCACTTTTATGATGGACAGATGCATTTTTATGATGGACAGATGCACTTTTATGATGGATAGATGCACTTTTATGATGGACAGATGCATTTTTATGATGGACAGATGCACTTTTATGATGGACAGATGCACTTTTATGATGGACAGATGCACTTTTATGATGGACAGATGCACTTTTATCATGTTAGATGCACTTTTATGATGATAGATGCACTTTTATCATGGACAGATGCACTTTTATGATGGACAGATGCACTTTTATGATGGATAGATACACTTTAATGATGGATAGATGCACTTTTATGATGGACAGATGCACTTTTATGATGGATAGATGCACTTTTATGATGGACAGATGCACTTTTATCATGGATAGATGCACTTTTATGATGGACAGATGCACTTTTGTGATGGATAGATGCACTTTTATGATGGATTTATGATGGATAGATGCACTTTTATGATGGATAGATGCGCTTTTATGATGGATAGATTCACTGCCATTATAAAGCTTGGAAGAGCCAGCACATTTTTTTTAATATAACTCTGATTGTATTCGTCTGAAAGAAGAATGTCACACCTATATCCATGGGCTAATTCTAAGTGAACTACTCCTTAAACACACACACTTATTTACACTCACATTAACATACACACACACACAAATACTTCCGGCACAGACGCCACAGTAAAAGTAGGCGGGCACTAATGCACTCTGTAAAGCAATGCAGCTGATTGGCTGGCGGTCACCTGAGCTCCTCCGAGAGGAAGATGATGCGTCGCTCCATCACAGCGGCGCTGAACACCATCAGCAGGTCCTCATCCGTCAGGAAGCGGAAGAGCGACCGGAAGTCCACGTGCTCCAGCCAGGAGTCGGCGGGCCGTGTCAGACTGATGACCTGAGATCAGAGCTAGCGTTATCTACACCACAGCAGTGTGTGTGTGTGCGTACGTGTGTGTGTGTGTGCGGCGATGATGCGCACCTCTGTTCCCGCCTCCGGGATGAAGCTGCTGATCCGGACGGTGTGTCCGGGCGCTGGCAGCGGTGCCTCCCGCAGGCTCTGCATGAACGGGTAGATCATGGCTTTGGAGATCAGCCTCCGCTTCTCCACCTCATCGAAGATCTGCTCAAACACACACTCGTCTGTTCACAGGAGTTCTCTTCCATCATCTCCACACACACACCTATGGGAAGGGCATTCGCACCTGACCTCTGCAGAAGCATCCAATTGCACAAAGCAGTCCCTCCAGAAAAACACGATCGCATAATTCAATGCATAATCAGCCAAAGTCCGCATATTTATGTGGGGGACGCATTTTTTCTCAAATACGTCGCACTGTGAGCTGGATCACTCCTCCATAGGCTTTTAAGGGATTGAAACTTGTTCCCCGAAAAGTTATTAAAGACATCGTTAAAATAGTCCAAGTGACTACAGTGGCTCAATCTTAAGTTTATCAAACGACGAGAATACTTTTTGTACGCAAAAACAACTAATTTATTTCAACTATTCATGTCCTTCTCTGTGGGCCTCGAGTGAGTTCACTAGTGTAATAGCGTAGTGTTTCTGTGTTGTACATCACACACACATGACCAGCGTCGGCCAATAGTGAGCCTACGTGTGACGTAGTACTACGCTATCACACTACGCTAACTGACTCGAGGCCAACAGAGAAGGAAATGAATAGTTGAAATAAAGTCGTTGTTTTTGCGCACAAAAAGTATTCTCGTCGCTTGATAAACTTAAGATTGAGCCACTGTAGTCACTTGGACTATTTTAACGATTTCTTTAATAACTTTTCGGGGAACAAGTTTTAATCCCTTAGAAGCCTATGGAGGATGGATCCAGCTCTCAGATTTCATCAAAAATATCTTAATTTGTTTTTCGAAGATGAACGAAGGTCTTACGGGGTTGAACAACATGAGGGAGAGTAATTACTGGCAGAATCTTAATTTTTGGGTGAACTATCCCCTTTAATATGGAGCAGGTGGCACTTTCAGTCATTGGGTGACCCATGTCAGGGGCTCAGACCTCTTGTCAAGGGAAACCCTAGGCTTGTTTGAGATGCGCCTTGCCTCGCCTGAAATGTAGTCGAGAGTAGGCGGCTGTAGTGAGAGGAGGAGTGAAAAAAGCGCAGGCAAGCCGGACAGTTCTCGCTTCTCGCAGTGGATCTGAATGATGGATCAATGATGGATATCGGGGGATTCACGCTCATGCGCAGTGTTGCTAATAAACTGGATGTAATTTAAGTTCTGTTGCTTTTATATGAAAAAAAATATAATGAACAAGACACCCAAAGTACTTATTTCATTCCATTCCAAACAAGTGTTTATCAATATTTTTTTCTTTAATACAGACATAGACTATGTGTTTTATTTTTTGTGTGTGTGTTTTTTTTTTTTATAATAAAATGACATTGCATAACCCGTAGAGATCGCACTGTCCGAGAGTTTGGGAATATTCCCACATAACATATACACATAAAACATGATATCCGAGTTTTAAAATCAAACATTTTAAAAGAGAACAATACATCACGGTTGTTTAAACCAATCAACATTAAGCTGTGTCGTCAGCAAGTCGTTTCCCATCATGCTTTTGATCAGCGCAGTCGGTGGAGAGCAACTGCGCGCGACTGCAGAATCCGACACGTGCGCCTTGCACGGATTTTGCTCATCTCAAACAAGCCTCCTCTCTACGGGGACTGTGTCACAGTTCTGTCACCCTTGTCTGGGGTTTCTCTTGGTTTAGTGACAGAGCTGTGACACTCCCGGTTTGTCATGTGTTTGTGTTTAGTCTGGTCTGTTGCGAGCACATGGCTGTCATGTTATTTCCTTGTGCCATGTGCTCTCCTGTCAATTGTCAAACTCCGCCCATCTTGTCATCTCGTTATTGTTTAATTTTCCCCACCTGCCTGCCTCGTTACCCTCTTATGTTTGTTCCCCTATTTAATCTCCCTGTGTTTGCAGTCCTGTGCTGGTTCGTTGTCCGTGTTCCCTGACCCTGCCAGTTATTGTTCTCATTTTTCCACCACGAGGGAGTTTTGTTTGTAGATTGTTTGTTTGTTTGTTGTTTCTTAATAAATGATCACCCATTGTTACTGCACTTGAGTCCTCGCACCTTTTTCAGCTGCCCATTCTGTGACAGAACAAACCAGCCTACTGAGGACTCAGCTAACATTGGAGATCTTCCTTTTTCCATCTCCCTGCCCCTCCGCTTATTCGATGGTGGAGAAACTGGACAGGATTGCTTCGCTTCGGCAAGGGGAGAGCAGTGTGAAGGAGCTTGCCTACCAGTTCCTGTATTTCGCAGAGGGGCTCAACATCAGCGACACAGTGCTCAAGGATAAATTCAACACCAGCCTTAAGCCAGTGCCTGCCTGGGAGATGGGAATGCTGGGGATATTATCTTTCTAGCAGTTTGTGGGGTACATTTACGATCGTGGGTCCAATGCAGACTGGGAGGGTGGTCTTCCGCCTCTTGGCCCACCTCCCACTGACCTCACAAGCTGCCACCCCAGCCTGACAATGCTGGAGGAGGATAACTCCTGGCGCTTCACTAAGCCCGGTGGTCCCAAGCCCGGTGGTCCAGACGGATCCGACGTCGGTGGTCCAAGAGGACCCGACTTCGGTGGTCCCAAGCCCGGTGGTCCAAGAGGATCCGACTTCGGTGGTTCCAGAACCGGTTGTCCTAGAGTGGTCCACTTTCCCTGCAGCACCCCCAGTGGTGATTGAGAAGCCTGTAGCGGCTACTCGTCCCCGAAGGCAGAGGAGGAAGAGAGCTTCCGATCAATCACAGGGTCTGGAGGGTGTGCCAAAGCCTGCTGCCAAACCACCGATGCTTCTAGGGAAGCCTGCAGCCGGCGAACCTCCTAAGCCTTCAGTGAGCCCTGCATCTGAATCGCCCAAGCACCTGGCCCTGCCAGCGCTGCCCAAGCGTCTCGCCCTGCCAGCGCTGCCCAAGCGTCTCGCCCTGCCAGCGCTGCCCAAGCGTCTCGCCCTGCCAGCGCCGCCCAAGCGTCTCACCCTGCCGGTGCCGCCCAAGCGTCCCGCCCTGCCGGCACCACCCAAGCTCCTGGCCTTGCTGGCGCCGCACATGCTACCAGGCACGCCTGAATCTGCTCACATTGTGTCTACTGCACAAAATACCTTTCACGTCGTGCCCACCGCACAGGAGACAGTTCGCGTCACGTCTGCCGAGCCAGAGACAGTTTGCTCCAGGTCAGTCACGCCAGTGTCTCCGGACAAGATGACTGCTGCCGAGCTAGTGTCTGTTCCTGATCCGTTGTCTGTTTCTGAGCCGGTGTCTGCACCTGAACTGCCTGGTCCACCCTGGTCTGTACTGCCAGCATCAGCCTGGTCCTCAGCCAGGAATTCGGACCCACCTGAGCCTCCCTGGTCTGCCCCGCCAGTACCACCCTGGTCCTCAGCCAGGAGTCCGGACCCACCTGAATCTCCCTGGTCTGTCCCGCCAGCACCACCCTGGTCCTCAGCCAGGAATCCGGACCTGTCCATCCCTCACTGGCTCAACCCTACCGTCCCTCCCTGGCTCCCCTCCCTCCCTCCCCTCCCTCCCTGGCTCCCCTCCCTCCCTCCCCTCCCTCCCTCCCTCCCTCCCCTCCCTCCCTCCCTCCCTCCCCTCTCTCCCTCCCTCCCTCCCTCCCTCCCCTCTCTCCCTCCCTCCCTCCCTCCCTCCCCTCTCTGTGTATGTGTTCTGATCTGCTTGTCTTGTGTTCTGATCTGCTTGTCTTGTCTGCTGTTTGGTCTTGCACATTGGATGTTCCTGTCTTGTTTTTGGTGTCCCTCCTTGGGAACGCCAGGTGGCGTCCCTTTGAGGGGGGGTAGTGTCACAGTTCTGTCACCCTTGTCTGGGGTTTCTCTTGGTTTAGTGACAGAGCTGTGACACTCCCGGTTTGTCATGTGTTTGTGTTTAGTCTGGTCTGTTGTGAGCACATGGCTGTCATGTTATTTCCTTGTGCCATGTGCTCTCCTGTCAATTGTCAAACCCCGCCCATCTTGTTATCTCGTTATTGTTTAATTTTCCCCACCTGCCTGCCTCGTTACCCTCTTATGTTTGTTCCCCTATTTAATCTCCCTGTGTTTACAGTCCTGTGCTGGTTTGTTGTCCGTGTTCCTTGAGTTTCTTGACCCTGCCTGTTATTGTTCTCATTTTTCCCCCACAAGGGAGTTTTGTTTGTAGATTGTGTTTGTTTGTTTCTTAATAAATGATTACCCATTGTTACTGCACTTGAGTCCTCGCACCTTTTTCAGCTACCCATTCCGTGACAGACTGGGCCTGCATCCTCAGATACTGGGTCTACCGTGGAGGAGGTTTGGCCAGGCAACCGTAGATCTCTTCGCCTCGCACGAAAACGTCCATTGTCCTATGTTCTTCTCGCTATGGGGCGAGGATGCCCGTAAAAAAATCAATTTTTATGCTATTGACACCCAAATCTATTTGCCCCTAAAGAAACATGCATGCTTAAGTTCTGGTTTTCCTTAAAGGTTTTGCATCTAAACGAGAGCAAGAGGTTATTGTTTTTGGGACCTCAGGTGTTTCTGTTACTCCTGGGAGATTTGGTCCCCTATGTAAAACATTCTGTGAAAAACTTGGGTGTTATTTTTAATTCTGCTCTTAAATTTGATAAACAGACAAATGCTGTAGTTAAATATATTTTTTTCCAATTCAAATTATTATCTAAGGCTAAGAGTTTTTTAACATTTGCAGAGTTTGAGAGAGTGATCCATTCGTTCATTTCATCTAGACTTGACTATTGTAATTCTCTAGGAATGAGTCAATCCAATATTAGTCGTCTTCAGATGTTCAGAATACAGCAGCCAGACTTTCGACTGGCACACGGAAGTTAGCTTATATGCTCACTGAGGAAAGATAGCGCACGCAGGTGTTTTATACACTTGGTCCCTTACCTGGCATTGGACACGCGCGTCTGTCTGTCATGTCAGACTTAAGGCTGATTTATACTTCTGCGTCGGACCTACGCTGGAGCCTCTACGCTATAGACTACGCGTTGGTTTTCATTTATACAGTCTGTGTCGTTGTCCGCGTTGACGCGCAATTACACATGCAGAGGGAGTGTGTGAAACCTGAGGGAGGGGTTCTAGCAGACCAATCACAACGCTTGCGTCCGCGTAGAATTGACGCGTTGTTACATTTTGGAGAGGTGCAAGTCAGGGTACGCGCGCTACACACAGCCTATGACGTAGCTATGGCGTGAGTTCGACGCAGAAGTATAAGTTGGGCTTTAGTGCAATCGGATGCTTCTGCAGAGGTCAGGTGCGAATGCCCTTCCCATAGGTGGATCTCAGGCTTTCCTGTAGCTCAAACAGTAGAGCGGTGGCGCTTGCAACACCAAGGTCATGGGTTTGATTCCCAGGGAAAGGAAGAACTGATAAGAATGTAAAAAATGTGTACCTTGGAATGCAATGTAAGTCCCTTGGATGCATAAATGTAAGCCAAATGCATAAATGAAAATGTAAATATTCTCAATGTGTGTGTGTGCGGCGTCACCTTCGAGAAGAGTCCGAAACACGCCACGCGGCTGATGATGCAGTACGCTTCGGGAACACGAGCGCCGCTGCCGCCCGGCTGACGGGACACACACACACACGCAGTCCTCAGTCATTCACACACGTGATGGATACGCATGATAGAGATATGAAACGCTGATTACCAGGAGCCTCCTGCAGTATCCGTTCCTCCGGCTGCCGTCGACTTCCGTCAGGACGAACGAGAACGTCTCGCTGTGGAGAAGCAGACACAACCGGCATCAGAGACGCAACACAAGCTACTGACGGCCAGGGGGATTTGCTTTAAAGACCGGAAAACACTGTCAGAATACAAGAGAGTCATTCAGAGTCACCCAGAGATTCACTCAGAGAGTCACCCAGAGAGTCATTCAGAGAGTCACTCAGAGAGTCATTCAGAGAGTCACTCAGAGAGTCATTCAGAGAGTCATTCAGAGAGTCACTCAGAGAGTCACTCAAAGAGTCACTCAGAGAGTCATTCAGAGTTACCCAGAGAGTCATTCAGAGAGTCACTCAGAGAGTCCCTCAGAGAGTCATTCAGAGAGTCACCCAGAGTCATTCGGAGTCATCAAGAGTGTAATTCAGTCATTCGGAGAATCATTCAAAGAGTCATTCAGAGAGTCATTTGATTATTGATGTATCATTTGATTGAGATTGGTTCAGACAATGATTCAAACATTCAAAGATTTGTTTTCTCTGAATGAGATTGATTATTGATTCAGAGAGATTTATTCAAAATCTTTAGGAGAATGATTCAGCAAATGATAGACGGACAGACAGTGAGTCATTAAAGTAATTATTTGGAGAATCATTCAGAGATTGATTAAAATATTTAGTCAGAGAGTGGTTCAGAGATTGAATGATTCAAAGAGTCATGCAGAAAATACATTTGAAGAATCATTGGGAGATTGATTCAGCGAATAATTCAGTCAGAGATTCACACAGAGATTTATATCGATTTATTGAAAAGTCAGTGATTCATGATTCTTCATCAAAACACATGACCGTTTGGAAAAATCAATTAGAATCGGATGTGAGGGTGTTTTGTGTGTTTGTGTTTACAGCATGTTGCTATGGTGTACTGGCTGGTTGCCAGGCATAGTCAGTGGTGTTTGATCAAACTGATCAAATGAGCATAAACACACACACACACACACACATCCTGCAGACGTTTGTGTGTTTTTCCATCAGCATCAGTGAGCAAAAGTGTGGAGATGACTTTGTGATTAGAGATGAGGTGAAAGTGTGAAACAGGATGTGTGTGTGTGTGTGTGTGTGTGTGTGCGTGTGCGTGTGCGCATGCGTGTGTACCTGCTGTACTCGGTCAGAGGCGCCCAGTTGATTCCCTCAGGAAAGCAGAAGAGATGAGCGGCCTTCATGCACTTCTCCTCTTCCTCTCGCTGCCGTCGCCCCATCACCTCACGCTACACACACACACACACACACACACACACACACACACACACTGGTCAGTATAAATTGATGTGTATAATGAGTCGTGATGTCTGAGTCTGACCTTGGGGAACTGGTATGTGATGTGAGGCTCGTAACCTTCCTCGCTCCTCCTCTTCCTCAGACTGACCACCAGCAGGTACTCGAAGAACAGCTGACCCGTGTGCCTGCGGTCCGGTGCGGGCGGGGGCCCCGGGGCCGGGGGTGTGGAGGGGTCGGAGGCGCTCCGCTCTACACACACACACACGAGACCTTTTACAGCAGAGAAACCACAGCAGTGCGACGGATTGCAGGAATACACACACACACACACACAGATTTGTGCCCCTTACACTAACCCGACCCGTAAACCTACCCATCACACACACACACACACAAGACCTTTAACAGCAGAGAAACCACAGCAGTGTGACGGATTGCAGGAATACACACACACAGATTTGTTCCCCTTACACTAACCCGACCCGTAAACCTACCCATCACACACACACACACACACACAGATTTGTGCCCCTTACACTAACCCGACCCGTAAACCTACCCATCACACACACACACACGACCTTTAACAGCAAGGAACCACAGAGGTGTGATGCTCACACTCCACACAGAAACTTATTGTGCTGCCAAACCTCACAGGAAACGCATCACTCCACCAGATCCACTTCAGCAAACAATAACACATCACAACATTTATACAAGATCTGGGATTGACAATGCAAGACTCCAACACAACCCAGAGACTTTCAGCTTGTTAAAGGGATAGTTCACCAAAAATGAAAATTAGCCCATGATTTACTCTCCCTCAACTCATCCTAGGTGTATATGACATTCTTTTTTCAGACGAACACAATCAGAGTTATATTAAACATGTCCTGGCTCTTCCAAGCTTTATAATGGCAGTTTCTATCCATCATAAAACACCTAGGATGAGTTGAGGGAGAGTAAATCATGGGCTAATTTTCATTTTTAGGTGAACTATCCCTTTAAATTCACTGAAAATTATTAATTTGAGCCTGACGAATCTTGACATTATCATCTTGGATTATGTCCACGATGTTTCTTCCTACATGGGTGTTCAAGAAATGAGAAGCGACACACTCCATCAGTTAGGGTTAGGAGATAGAAACATAATCACTGCGATAATGATCCAATTATAGATTATTAAAGTCCCCCTGTAGTGAATAATTTTACCCCTTAAAACTCAGCTTTGATCACCAAAATTACATATTTAAACGTTTTTTCTTTCAAATTTTTTTTTTCATGCCTTAAAATATCATGAATGTAACTCGACACCCTTGCCTCATTTAGTATGCGTGGTTCTATGAATATGCAAATGAGCCCCGCCTCCCCTCGCTCACTCACTCAGAGATCCACTCGTTGACGATCACACGTTGATCTGATTGGTTACAAGGTAGTTTGTGACGTCAGAAACACCAGCGATTTCAAAGCGTGTTTTTGAGACTGTCTTTGGTTCACTGCAGTTTTAAGGAGAAAATACTCAGCAATGCTGTCGACTTATGAATTTACACATGGTTTGTCTTAAAGCATATTAATAACACCACATAGACATATAAACAACATTAAAAGCTGGATTTTCACCGCAGGGAGACTTTAACTGTTGATCAGTGATGTGTGTGTGTGTGTGTGTGTGTGTGTGTGTGTGTGTGTGTGTGTGTGTGTGTGTGTGTGTGTGTGTGTGTGTGTGTCTCACTGGTTCTGTGGAGTTTCTCCTGAAGCGTCGAGAACATGGAGCTGATCTTCTTCATGGCTCCGAGATCCACGTCTGATCGGCACGCCAGGACATCAGCTACACACACACACACACACAGTTTTATTGTGGAAAGATTGTGACACAGCTCTTTATCACTTAATTCAGGTAAATTCTCAGGAAATTAGGACTGAGTCATTTACGGCTTTCATTTTCTTCTTTACTGTCAAGATACAAGAGGTCAAAGATACAGAACATGAGAGTGTGTGTGTGTGTGTGTGTGTGTGTGTCTGTGAGAGTGTGTATGTGAGAGAGACAGAGAGTGTGTGTGTGTGTGTGAGAGAGAGAGAGTGTATGTGTGTGAGAGAGTGTATGTGTGAAAGTGATTGTGTGTTTGCTTGTTTGTATGTGTGTGTGTGTGTTTCTGTGTGTGTGTGTATGCGTGTTATGTCTGTGTGTGTGTATGCGTGTTGTGTCTCTCTGTGTGTGTGTGTGTGTGTGTGTGTGTATGTGTGTTTGAGTGAGTGAGTGAGTGAGTGAGTGAGTGAGTGATAAAGAGAAACAACACACACACAGTCTTCAAGTCTCACTTCTACAACAAAAGACAGTTCAACCGCCACACACTTCAGTTCAGAAACTTCCTACAAACACTGACACACACACACACCCCAGTGTCTCAGAGAACACAGTCTTTAGGCTTTAACACACACTTACTAAACAACGGAACAACAAAAATGGCAAAGTTTTCTGAGGCTGAGGCGTAGAAAACATCATAAGCTCAGTATTGAAACCACAACACCTCTGAAAATACCAACATGCGTTTACCATGTTTAATGTGTGTGTTTATCATTTAGTGTGTGTTATGTGTGTGTGTGTTTCTACTCACTGTCGGACGGAGTGTGTAGTTGTTGAGCAGTCCTCCACTTCTCTCTGTTCATCTCTCTCTCTGTCTGATGCTGCTGGATCTCTGACTCGAGCATACACACACACACACAGAGAGAGAGGGATTGGGAGGGGCGGGGTCTCCGTGCTTAGCCACGCCCACATCCAAATGTAGGCTTCATTTAATAAGCAGAATTAAATAATTGATTGTGAAATATAACTATATATAGTCATAAAATAGAGACGTGAAGATGGACTCATTCAACGAAAAAAATTAACAACACAAACTAATGCATTTTTCACTGATCATATCTATAGTCAGTGATTGTGATGATGTGACAATCAATTCCCAAACAACCCCTTAGCAACCACACACAATACCCTAGCAACAGCATAGCAACCATTTGCATAACCTAGCTTTCTTATCGCGAGCAGCACTTTTCTTTCAGAAATGTGTAGAAATGTAAAAGTCTAGTTCGTTAATTTCATTTCCTTGGTTGTGTTTTATTTTAGCAAACAAAATATATTTTCGTGTAATAATGTAAAATAAAAAACGTGATTTATGTGTGTTTAATTGGCTCCACCCACCTTTCACAAATTATTCTGATTCGTTAGCTGAATTTAGTCCGTTTGTTTTTAGATCGATAAACATTTTTCACAGTCATATAATTGATCATATGTATATTGTGTGTGTTTTATTGTGTCCGTGTCCACTAGAGGTCGCGAGATTTGACCTACATTCGGTAGCCTATAGTTTGAGCGTTGAAGGGCTCTGTTTTGACATAATACTCACTAAACACGCGCTGTGTGTTTCACACGATGTCGATTCACTCCTTCAAACCACTTCAATGTCACTGTTTAAAAAAAACTAAAGTTAGTTATTTAATGTTTGACCAATTTCCCATGTTAATCATTGCTAGAGCGCCTGTTGCTTTACATTAGAGTTACAGTCGTCACGTCCAATCACATGCTGAGGACTGTGAGTCTGAATAGAGGTGACCAATCAGAAGCTCGATTTCAGTATCATATGGATGTGGCCGTTCAATAGGTAGTGAGGAGGGCGGGATCAGGTCAGAGACGCGATGTTTTGTGTTCTGGTTCTGCGGGTGCGCATATTTACACGTTATGATCCACTTTTAAATATTAATTAGTTGTCGGTAATTATATTCAAACACACGGTTTGTGTTTCTAACGTTTAATTGGTTGAAGTGTCGTAATGGATGTTGTCTGAGGCGACCTGAAGGTGGGTTACATAGTTTTGATCATAAAAAAGAAATCGGTAAAACATTAAGTTAAATGACAAACATTATTATTTAAATATTGATATATCTATAAATGTTCTAATAATACAGTGCATATTAATCTAAACGTGTGTATTAAATTATAGCTGTGTTCATGTTTAGCTCTCGGTCACGTGGTGAAATGTAAGGCAAAATGTGTGGTTTCATAATGGATCATGACCTAAATATATATTATTAATTATATACGTTAGTTAGATATAAAGATTTGTCTCAATTAATGCACTGCAGTTGCACATGCACCATTGTCATGTTTTGGACATTTGCCAACAATGTTTTGGACACCACCATAGAAATAATACCATGCTTTTTAACATTTACCATGGTAATACCATAGATGGTTTTTATATTTACCTTGGTAATACCTTAATTTGAACCTTATAATTATGGCAAAACCATGTTTTTTACATTTACCATGTGTTTATACCATGTTTTGGGCCTTATTGTGAATGTAATTCCATGTTTTTTATTTATTTTCCATGTTAATAACTTGTTTTCAACCTTATTATGATGGAAATGCCATGTTTTTTTTTTTACATTTACCATGGTAATACTATGTTTTGGACCTTATTATAGCAACGCCATGTTTTTGCCATTTGCCATGGTAACACGTTTGTTTCGACCTTATGATGATGTAAATGGCATGTTTTTTTTACATTTACCATGGTAATACCATGTTTTTTTGTCTTTGGCCATGGTAATACCATGTTATTATTCCAGGATTTTTTACATTTACATAGTAATAGCATGTTGTGGACCGTATCTTGATGGTAATGCCATGTTTTTTGTCATTGGCCATGGTAATACCATGTTTTTGACCTTATCATTATTGAAATGCCATGTTTTTTACATTTACCGTGGTAATACTAGCCTATGTTTTGGACAGTATCTTGATGGTAATACCATGTTTTGGGCCTTAGTATGATTATTATTCCATGTTTTTTTTTACATTTACCCTAGTAATATCATGTTTTGGCGCTTGTTGGAATGCCTCTGTTTCAGACTCTCGTTCATCATGAGCCACCGCACCATCCACCTGTTCCGCAAAGGCCTGCGTCTGCACGATAACCCCGGCCTGCAGGGGGCGCTAGCCTCGTCCGCCGCGCTGTTCCCCGTGTTCGTGCTGGACCGCGCGCTCCTCGAGGACACGACGCCCGTGAGCTCGACCCGCTGGCGCTTCATCCTGCAGAGCCTGGAGGATCTGGACGCGCGTCTGCGTGCGCTAGGCTCGCGGCTCTACGTCCTGCGCGGCTCGACGGCTACGGTCCTTCGTGACCTCGTGACCCGTTGGAGCATCACGCAGATCAGCTACGACACCGAGGTGGAGCCTTATCACGCCCTCGTGGAGCGGGAGATACAAGCGCTCGCGGAAGAACGTGGACTGCAAACGCACACGTGTGTGTCGCACACGCTATACGACGTCCAGAGGTGCGCGGCACGACGAGAGTTCATTCGCAAAGAACAGTGTGATTAACGCGTTAGAGGGATAGTTCAGCCAAGAATTTAAATTAGCCCATGATTTACTCTCGCTCAACTCATCCTAGGTGTATATGACATTCTTCTTTCAGACGAACACAATCAGAGTTATATAAAAAAAATGTCCTGGTTCTTCCAAGCTTTATAATGGCAGTGAATGACTGTTTCTGTTTTGAAGTCCATAAAAGTGCATCTGTCCATCATAAAAGTGCATATGTCCATCATAAAAGTGCATCCATCCATCATAAAAGTGTGTCTATCCATCATAAAAGTGCATCTGTCCATCATAAAAGTGCATCTGTCCATCATAAAAGTGCATATGTCCATCATAAAAGTGCATCCATCCATCATAAAAGTGTGTCTATCCATCATAAAAGTGCATCTATCCATGATAAAAGTGCATCTGTCCATCATAAAATATGGATAGATGCACTTTATGGACTTCAAAAGACATACACACATTCACTGCCATTATAAAGCTTGGAAGAGCCAGGACATTTATTAATATAACTCAGATTGTGTTCGTCTGAAAGAAGAATGTCATATACACCTAGGATGAGTTGAGGGCGAGTAAATCATGGACTGATTTTCATCTTTGGGTGAACTATCCCTGTATCGCATGTTTCTGCTTCTCTCCAGGATCGTTCAGGCTAACGGCGGCTCTCCTCCGCTCACGTACAAGAAGTTCCTGCACGTTCTGTCAGTTTTGGGCGAGCCAGAGAAACCGTGCCGGGACGCCAGCGCTGAGGACTTCCTGTAAGGACCAACCATCTCTGTGTGTGTGTGTGTGTGTGTGTGTGTGTTGTGTCTGACACTCTCATCGAGCAGATTGTTCTTCAGTCTGCCAAGTGTGTGTGGGAATGAATCGCAGATGGAGACGGGAGAATCTGTGACCGATCCTTATGTTGAACTTATCATGATGGAACTCCATGTTTTCTACATGTTTCATGGTAATTCCCGGTTGGTGATCGGTGTGAGTGTGTATGCAGGAGATGCCCGACCCCTGCGGATCTCGAGCTGGCGTACGGCGTGCCGTCTCTGGCCGATCTGGGGCTGGAGGTTCAGTCGGACACACTGTTCCCCGGCGGAGAGACACACGCGCTCCAGAGACTCCACACACACTTCCAGAGTCAGGTGAGACTCCACACACACTTTCAGAGTCAGGTGAGACTCCACACACACTTTCAGAGTCAGGTGAGACTCCACACACACTTCCAGAGTCAGGTGCCATTCAGCACAGCCATTACACTCTTCTGAGTCATTCACTGAGTCAGTCATTCACTGAGTCAGTCATTCACTGAGTCATTCACTGATTCATTCATTCACTGATTCACTCACTGAGTCATTCACTCACTGAGTCATTCACTCACTGAGTCATTCACTGAGTCATTCACTCACTGAGTCATTCACTGAGTCATTCACTCACTAAGTCATTCAATGAGTCATTCACTCACTGAGTCATTCACTGATTCATTCACTCACAGTCATTCACTGAGTCATTCACTGAGTCATTCACTCACAGTCATTCACTGAGTCATTAGAAAGACTGCTGTTTTTATTCTTAACTAATACTTAAACTCTTAATAATCACTGTTGGTAACTGAAATAAAGCTGAAATTAAGTCAAATAGAAATTTAACATGAAGAACTGAAATGAATATTTGAAATGTTGCCTTGGCAACTAAATGAAATAAAATAAGTTAAAGTTTTATAATTACTAAAACTAAACTGAAATAAAAAATGATCAAAGCTAAATAGAAACAGAGAAGGGGTTCAATCTTCCTCTGGCTGGCAGGAGCTGGCGGGTCATGTGACCTGTCAGTGGCTGGCTGGCAGCTGCCGTGGCAAGTTTCAGAAACCATTTATTTTTGGCAGTTTTGTGTTTTCTGTTCCTCCTTCGCTAGCTCATGTAATATGCATCTGTTGATAAGATTATGTGCTTTTGTATGATTGATGTTTTGGGGCTGGTTATCCCAATTAAAGCAGTCAAATGGCCCTGATCACGACTGGTTGCTTACTGACGCTCAATCCAGCCAGCCGTGGTTGAACTGCGAGTGTAACGCGTTCTCTGTCACCCTCGCTGCAAGGAAATACATTGTTTTCTTTTTATGAATGTACTCTCATGCATTTATTCTTTCGTATGATTGATGTTTTGGAGAATTTTAGCCCAATTGAATCAGTCAAATGGCCCTGATCACGACTGGTTGCTTACTGACGCTACTGTTGCCTGCCTCTCATTTTAAGGAAATTAATCTAATACTGCCGCTAGTATATTATTGATTATTGCTATATAATATTGAGTTCAATTCATTAGTCAAAAATATATATGTATTTCACAATATAGTTAGTGAATATAATTATATAATTAGTGAAATTGTGTAACCATTAGGGAACAATAGAACATACTGTAAGCAACTATTTGTGATCAGGGCCATTTGACTGCTTCAATTGGGATAAAATCATACGAAAGAATAAATGCATGAGAGTACATTCATAAAAAGAAAACAATGTATTTCCTTGCAGCGAGGGTGACAGAGAACGCGTTACACTCGCAGTTCAACCGCGGCTGGCTGGATTGAGCGTCAGTAAGCAACCAGTCGTGATCAGGGCCATTTGACTGCTTTAATTGGGATAACCAGCCCCAAAACATCAATCATACAAAAGAACATAATCTTATCAACAGATGCATATTACATGAGCTAGCGAAGGAGGAACAGAAAACACAAAACTGCCAAAAATAAATGGTTTCTGAAACTTGCCACGGCAGCTGCCAGCCAGCCACTGACAGGTCACATGACCCGCCAGCTCCTGCCAGCCAGAGGAAGATTGAACCCCTACTGTAGAAACATTTGAAATAAGTGTGTTTTGTTATTGTTAACAAAAAATACAAGTATTACAATTTGTTTTTGGTCATTGAAATAAATCTGAAATAAAGTCAAATGTTAATATTTGTTGAAAAACTTAAAAATTTGGATATGGATAAAAAAAATGGAAATGTTGCCCAACTAATTGAATATAAATAAGTTTAAAGTACAAAAATTCCAAAAATTCATTTCTGAGTTGATATTTAATTTAATTTATTATTTATTTATTTAATAAAAATTTTAAAATCATTATTGGTAATTGAAATAAAACTAAAATAATGTAAAATATAAATATTGGATGGAAAACTTAAAAAAATTAACTTGAGAGTTTACTTGAGAGTAACTTGAAATGTTGCTTTATTAACAAACTGAAATAAAATGAAGTGATAGTACAAAAATTACTAAAACTGTATTATATTTTTTTAAAGATGTATCTAAAATAATAAAAATGAAACTTAACTTAAACAATAAATCAAAATGAATAAATCTAATTCTAAATATAAATACATTTTATAATAGTATATAAACCGTAAATAATTCTAAAATAAAACCGATGTGCATCACAAGGAAACAAAGTGTTACATGAACGAAAAATATCAATGCATGAATCTGATTGGTTCAGGAGTGACGTGTGTGTGTGTGTGTGTGTGTAGGGATGGTTGTCAAGTTTCTCGAAGCCGCGTACGGTGCCGAACTCTCTCCTGCCCAGCACTACAGCGCTCAGCCCGTACCTGAGCCTCGGCTGTCTGTCGGTGCGAACCTTCTACCACAGACTCAGCAGCGTCTACGCACAGGTCAGACTCCGTAAAGCTCACATACGCCCCTGTTCACAAGATGTATTATAAATCTATGGTGTCCCCAGAATGTGTCTGTGAAACTTCAGCTCATAATACCAGATCATTTATTATAGCATGTCAAAATGGACACTTTTGGGTGTGTGTGTGTCCCTTTAAATGCAAATGAGCTGCAGCTCCGCCTCCTTTCAGAAGAGGGCGGGACTTCAGAAACTCCGGCAATAACAAAACAGGCCAATCTCACTCATCCAGAATCCCAGAATAACCAGTAGCGAGTGCAGCCTTACGGAGAGACTCAGGAAGAGTTTCTGAATGTTAGTGGAGACATTTATGTAGTTGTTGTGGAGTTACATTGATCATCTCATCATCATGTTGAACTTCTACACAAGTGTCCACAGTTCCTGAGGTAGGGTGACCACTGTAGTCTTCAGAAAAAAGGACGGGGGCGGGGGGGGGGGGGGTTATTGAACTTTAATAAATAACGTAATACATCCTTTCCATTCAACTTTTGGCCGCAAAAATAGAATAATGAGTTTAGCTTTTAACAGCTTTTTCATGACACGGTTTCTTTTCATGGCCAAATAAAAAATCAGTTGCCAGAAAAAAAAAACTATTTCAGTAAAAAATTATTTCAGTCCTCCTGATGTTCTCTTGTATACTTTCTAGGGCTGCACGATATTGAAGAAAAATGTGATATGTGATAACTCATTAAATAATGCGATATTCGATACGATAATGCTTAAAGTGTGTAAAATAAACTTAAATTATCTTTTAAAATGATATAACCTACATACGTGTTTCACATTCTTTTTGTGACTAGAAATCATCCCTACAGCTTCTGAAAGTGAACAGTGTTTTCCTGAAACATAAGAAGTGTTGTTTAACATCAGATTGTCATTGAGTGTCCCCTTCTGTCACTGCCGCTCTCCATCCGCAGTCGAGGAACCACTCGCTGCCGCCCGTGTCTCTTCAGGGACAGCTTCTGTGGCGCGAGTTCTTCTACACCGCTGCGTCCGCGACGCCAAACTTCACCAAGATGGAGGGGAACCCGATCTGTCTGCAGATCCACTGGTACCACGAGCCCGAGTCTCTGGAGAAGTGGAGAACTGTAAGAGAACCGTGTGTTTAGCGTCTGTAGTCCTGCACGCGTTATTAACCTGAGCCCGCAGTTATTAAAGGGATAGTTCACCCAAAAATGTAAATTCTGTCAGTAATTACTCTCCCTCATGTTGTTCAACCATAAGTCAGTTCGAACCTCAAGTCAGTTAGCGTAGTGTAATAGCGTAGTGCTACGTCACACGCAGGCTCACTATTGGCCGACGCTGGTCATGTGTGTGATGCGTGTGACGGACAACACAGAAGCTTACGCTATTACACTAGTGAACTCACTCGAGCCCACAGAGAAGGAAATGAATAGTTGAAATAAAGTCGTTATTTTTGTTTGTTTTTGCGCACAAAAAGTATTCTCGTCGCTTGATAAACTTAAGATTGAGCCACTGTAGTCACTTGGACTATTTTAACAATGTCTTTAATAACTTTTCGGGGAACAAGTTTCAATCCCTTAGAAGTCTATGGAGGAGTGATCCAGCTCTCAGATTTAATCAAAAATATCTTAATTCGTGTTCAGAAGATGAACGAAGGTCTTACGGGGTTGAACAACATGAGGGAGAGTAAATACTGACAGAATTTACATTTTTGGGTGAACTATCCCTTTAACAGAACACCCGACGGTTACACGAATCGCCTTTGACGCCATTGGCTTGCTTAGTTGGGGACATTTAACTTTATATTTAACAATATTATTTTCCTGTTATCTCTGTAAAGCTGCTTTGAAACAATCTGTATTGTAAAAAGCGCTATAAATAAAGGTGACTTGACTCGACTAATCTTAGTCCCGTTTGACATAAAAACCACGACCCGCGTTTAATCTCCGACATGAGGTTAATGTTAGACAAAGATCATTTTCTCATGTAGCCTAACTCAAGCAATACAACCAACATTAGGCATTCTTAAGCAATTAGGCTAAAACTTTTATTCAAATTGTGAATATATTAAATGGCATAAAGCGCGCTCTCTTTAATATAATCACTATAGCTTTCTATCAGATGGAGCGCGATTGGCTACAACGCTCAACGCTGTAATTTGAAGCCTTTAACGAGTGAGTGACCTTACACATTAACATAAAATCTGATTTTCTCCAGTCATTGTTAAAAAACAAGCTAGCAAAACTTGCTAACTAGCGTTAGGCCGCGTGTCCACCAAAGCATTTTTAGCCAGCTGAAAACGCTAGGAGCTCTGCTGAAAACGCTAAGCTGTGGGCGCTTGAGAGCGTTTTGGCAGCGCAGCATTTTTTTTCAGTTGAGACACTTTGCTTGTTATGATACGTTATATCCGCGAAAGTGTTACTAGTATCCAATTTCACACATAAGTTGTTTCTGTGTTGATTCTGTATTAAAATGTCGATACTTATTTTCTCTGGCTCTTGTTTTAAATTATTTTGTTCTGTTATTATGCTTGTTGTTGTCTTCTGTTGACGTTGAATGGCGGTTGGTCGGTGTGGTATTAGTCCCGCCCCTCCTCCACTGTGATTGGACGGCTGGGTAAAAAGTGACAGTGATGAGCGATGCGTTTTACCCAAAGTTGAACATTCTTCAACTCTCGGCGACCAGTAAAAAACACAAAACGCTCAGCGCCTCGTTACGCTCATGGCGTTTAAAAAACGCGGCGCTCCCATTGAAAACAATTGGAAAAATACGCAAGCTGCGTGAAAAAACGCTTTGGTGGACACACGGCGTTAGTGAAGCGGCCGGGGGAATCGTTCTGCCTCCACCTAAGCTCCGCCCACATAAAAACATCACCATGTTTACTAACTGAAAATGGAGTCTATTGGACCCGCGTCCGACCCAACACGTAAACATTATTCCACCCGTTGCATCAAATATCAGCGTGCCGCCCGTCGGGTACCCGCGCGTGTGCAGGACTCTGGTCTGTACTCTTGGGTTTGTGTGGCGTCAGTAACACTCTCCTCCTCAGGCCCGCACCGGGTTCCCCTGGGTCGACGCCATCATGACCCAGCTGCGTCAGGAGGGCTGGATCCATCATCTGGCCCGACACGCCGTGGCCTGTTTCCTGACCCGGGGAGACCTGTGGATCAGCTGGGAGGAGGGCATGAAGGTGCGGTGAGGTGCATTATGGGTATCTCCTACTCTAGGGTCATTTCAGAGGGAGTTAAAAACTTTTTTATTTTCCTTAGCTTTTAATAATGTGTTGTAATTTCTATGTATTCTATACAGCACTTTGGTACCTATTGGGGTTTTTAAAAATTGCTCTAGAAATATTGTGTGTGTGTGTGTGTGTGTGTGTGTGTGTGTGTGTGTGTGTGTGTGTCTGTGTGTGTGAGTGTGTGTGTGTGTGTGTGTGTGTGTGTGTGCGTGTGTGTGTGTTCCTTTTGGAGGAACTAATTGTGACCTTGGATCACAAACCCAGTCACGAGTCGCACGGGTATATTAGTGGCAATAGCCAACAATACTTTGAATGGGTCAAATTTATCGATTTTTCTTTTATACCAAAAATCATTAGGATATTAAATAAAGATCACGTTCTATGAAGATATTTAGTAAATTTCCCACTGTAAATATACATATTTTTTAAATTTGTGAGTGGATGCAGAAAAATCGCGAAAATAAATGGACAACTTTAAAGGCGATTTTCTCAATGTTTCTCAATGCACGCTCAGATTTCAGATTTTCAAATAGTTGTAAATATTTAAACAAATTGACCCTTGTGACTGGTTTTGTGGTCCTGGGTCACAATTTACTCCTTCTTCAGAGTCAGTCTAAACCAGCGCTATAGGAACTATCCGTGACGTTAGTGTTCCTGATTGGCCGAACGCTCGCCAAACACCAGCACCCGCCATTTTTAAAAACCACGGTGTAAACACACAGATTATAGCCTATATATTTACTCCACAAACATGTAAAACAGTGATTGATGAAGCTCTTAATCTTTACACTGAGGAGAAAATCCAACGCAACTTTGAGGAGACCAAGAGAAACATGATTATGTATTTCTGCTCAGCAACACTGGACATCAAACACACGCATACGCTAATAACTTTATTACTGTCTACTCTCTATGTATAACAGTTCTAATAGTGTATTAGACAGGACTGATAGACAGATCGTAAACTAATGAACAGGAGAATGTGAGCACTGTGTGTTCAGTCGTTCTCAGCGCCGTCAAAATAAAAGTCACAACAACAAGCGTGTGTTACGTCACTCAGAGTTCCTACTGGCGCTGCGAACGCAACCAGGAAAACGTTCCTAAGCGAACCATTAGTTCTCTGGGATCCACCCTAGTGGCGAGTTCCTATAACTACCCAGTGTGAAAGCCCCTATTGAGTCATGCGTACAGGTCTTTCAGCCGCCTCCGTGTCTGTTCTCAGGTGTTCGAGGAGTTCCTGTTGGACGCGGACTACAGCTTGAACGCTGGGAACTGGATGTGGTTGTCTGCCAGCGCGTTCTTCCACAAATACACCAGGATCTTCTGCCCGGTGCGTTTCGGTCGTCGGACTGACCCTCAAGGACAGTATCTGAGGTATGATCACGCTCACTCCACACAAACAAAATAGTTTGATTTGCCATTCCCACCGCTGTTTAATATTCATGATGTTCTGCCACGCCCACTGCTGTTTAATATTCACGATGTTCTGCCACGCCCACAGCTGTTTAATATTCATGATGCTCTGCCACGCCCGCCGCTGTTTAATATTCATGATGTTCTGTCACGCCCACCGCTGTTTAATATTCATGATGTTCTGTCACGCCCACCACTGTTTAATATTCATGGTGTTCTGCCAAGCCCAAAGCTGTTTAATATTCATGGTGTTCTGCCACGCCCACCGTTGTTTAGTATTCATGGTGTTCTGCCAAGCCCACCACTGTTTAATATTCATGGTGTTCTGCCACACCCACCGCTGATTAGTATTCATGATGTTCTGTCACGGCCACCGCTGTTTAATATTCTGTGTTTGCTCTGCCATGCCCATCGGCGTTTAATATTCATGAGGTTCTGCGTTTGATCTGCCACGCTCACCAGTCGTTTAATATTCATGACATTTTGTGTTGGATCTATAGGAAGTACCTGCCGGTCCTGAAGAACTTCCCCTCTCAGTATATTTACGAGCCGTGGAAAGCGCCTAAAGACGTCCAGCTGAGCGCCGGCTGCATCATCGG
>JAPDVR010000020.1:1273768-1283768 GCA_026230005.1 Gila orcuttii | reverse complement strand
CAATTGTGAGTTTATATCTCGTAAATTCTGAACTGCGAAGGAAAAAGTCTGAATTGTGAGGGAAAAGTCACAATTAATTTAAAATAATTGTATTTACTCTTTCTCAAGTATATGTTGCAGAAGTCTGAGGAGAATCTTGATTGAATATTTTTTTTAATATGATTATGTGCAAAACTAAGCAGGCTAATTGGTTAAATTATTGACTGCAATATTATATATTATAATATCTTAACAGGCTAATCAATTAGCTTAGTGATATTATTTATGTAACAACTATTATTTATGCAGAGTGTGATATTTTAGCAGGCTAATCAGTAATCTTGCAAACTGAAATTTATGTAGTATTTGAACACGTTGTGATAGCTTAGCAGGCTAATCAGTTAAGCTACTAACGGAAATGTATTATATTGAACGTGATAGGTTAACAGGCTAATCAGTTATCTTACCAACTTACACACGTTTTGATAGATTAGAATGCTAATTAGTTACGCTGCTAACAAAAATGTACTATACTGAACGTGATAGGTTAGCAGGCTAATCGGTGACCTTGCTAATTGAAATTTATGTAGTAACTTGAACACTTTGCGATAGCTTAGCTGGCTAATCAGTTACTGTATATTACTAACTAAAATGCATGATTAGGCAATGCTAGCCGATCATTTAGTTGTCAGCCATAAAACTTACTACATTTATCTCACGCTAACTGAACACAGAAATGTTTAAATAGCTTTGATTGAACATATCTTACCTTTGTATCACTGCAGTCAGTCTTATTCACACGGGAAAAACTAAGTAATCACTTAACTTGTATATTTAAGTTTAAGAACATTTGATGTACGATCCGACATGCTAGCAGCTAACTCTTTACGAGACTGAAAAACGATCAAAATCTATACAATAAGAGACATACAACGCTCAATTTGTGTTAAAATATTTTTTATTAGCTGAATGATGGAGTACCACACACAGACTAAGAAACAAATGCTGGTACGATATACATGTACTGTATATATATATATATTTAAAATTCAAAACAGCTTTGAATATTCTGTAGAAAAACAGGCAATAAAAATGTACTGCTACATAAAATACTGCTGTCATGTACAAAATGCTGGAGGACGTAGAGATGGAAACATGGATGAAAATAACAGGTGACAATAATGTACAGCGAGCGATGGAAGATCGATGACATAAACTGTGCAAAAAACACTTAAACAAACGTTTTTCATCTCCAACGACAATCTAAACAAAAGACAGTCGTTGATACAGAAAATCAGATAATTCTTCATCTGTGATACAGTTACAAGTAGTTTGGACCCAAACGTGTTCGACCCCGGGACAATGTGACTCACATAGATCATGTGACTCACATCGCCATGGCAACAGATGCAGGTATGTACAGGTGAGGCCGGTTCTTCTGTAATACTTAGTGTATCTGGATCCGTCTAAATGTGGCGTGATGCGTGTTCTTCTTCGGCTGTTTACCATTACTTGTTTGTTCACGTTAAACAAATCAACATAATTTTGAATAGAAACAATGAAACCGTGTTTCTTATTTGGCGACAAATGTGTCGACCAATAGGAATTTGGTTCACGTGTTCGTCAAGAACAATATAAATCCAGAGCTATCAAAACATTTAGACGAACATTTGTTTGACTCTAGTGAACAAGACCGTTCATATAGCGTTTTGGTATGAAAGGTCACGACAGTAATTACATCTGATTTTTAAAATCAATATTCAGGATAATAAATAAATTTTTAAACGTTAAAATTAGTTCTACGCCACAATCTGACTGGATCAGCCGTTTAATATTTTTTTAATTTCTCTGAATGTTTGTGCTTAACACGCGAGGGAAATTTAAGATACATTTTGCGAATCCGTCAGTGGGCGGGGCTTAGGAAGAGAAGGCCACGCCCCCTGCGTCTTCCCGCCTCTTCTGAAAAAAAAAAAAACAGGAATTTATATCGTTAAATAGAGCTGAGCGTTTCTACTATGTTAATTTAGCAAAACATTGTTAGTTTTAAACTCTTACGAACCTCAATCTTTTAGTTGCGCTGAGGAGGAGGGGCCATTATCACCATGGCAACTGTTATGCTCCGCCTCCCTTTCCCTCTTTCCAGTCCCGCCCCCGACCGGCCAAGTCAAACACCCTAGAGCAAATCAACGTCAAACTTCATTCGTAAACCATTGAAGTTCCAAAACATTACATATTTTCATGCACATTTTTTTTTACCTGGTTGTTGTGGGACGGCGAACTCGTGGCCGTGATTCGTGTAGGGCGACGTACGGTGGCCTGCAGGAGACAAATACAAAAACATTTTCAGCAAACCTTCACAAAAGGTCATCGAATAAACCAAAGGACTTGTTGACGGACTCACCAAGGGAGGGTCGGTATCTTGAGCCACGATGTTTCGGGCCGCTCTGCTCTCTCCTGACCTCTGCTGGACACACAGAGCATTGCAGCTCACTGATTTTAGTTCAAACACACTTATATGATGTTGACGTCTGGTTGTAAACACTCACGTTGAGACGGCGCGCTGCTCAGCATCCTCCGGCGCTCAGGGGGTGCTGTTGCCCCTCGGGCCTCGTTTACACCCACGTCCTCCGCGTGGTTAGACGGAACAGCGGCGAGAAGACCTGACGGATGAAGGAAAACGAGGAGGAGCGATCAGAGCCAATCTTTTCTTTTTTTTCATCTCCTCTCAACAACCTCACCACCTCTCTGATAATTTACTTCTCTGGCTTTTTTTTCTCTCTCTCGCTTTTCTTTTTCCTTATTACGTCTTTAATTATTACATCTTTGATTATTACTATTGAGATATGAGCATTTTTCTACATATATATTTAGAAACTTATAATAGAGATAACATAATTACACGTACATCCTACTTTCTGTTTTATGTGTTTTGTATTGATGGTTTCGTCTAACTGGGTTTGTTCTATGTTCTGCTTTAATAAAAAAAATATAAATATATTTTTTTTTATTATTTAAAGGTGCATTGTGTAACAAACAACGCATTTTGTCTTTGTTGTTCTTCGTGTAAAGAAGCTGCTAAAGTCAGCGAATAAAACACTGACACAATGATGAACAAGTAACAATAATATTCGCAATAACATCGTTTTACTGAATAATTAAGTAAACCTAATTAATTAATTTATCTTTATAAAGAAACCTCATTGTTTAGCTGGCTACTCTCTGCTGTCTCAGACGACGACATCACTTCCTGTCAGCCACCGTAACTTCTGTTCGGTGTAATTCACAACCTCACCACTAGATGCCGCTAAAATCATACACTGCACCTTTAAAATAAGAAACTAAGAAGGAGAACTTGGAGAACTTGGTAACGGTGAGGTTGAATGTGCTCTTACTGAGTCCGCGGTATCTGGAGAGCTGCTGGTAGATCTGCCGCATCCTCTCGATGTTCAGGCGACTGACCTCCGCGTGGTTCACCATCGGTTTGGGATAGTCCACGCCGATCACGCATTTAGCGGCGAGCTGCACGTCTTCCGGGGCGTTCCAGGGGTCGTAGATGAACTTGGCTGGAAAATCTCGGAGGACAGGTAAGTAACGTCTGGAATCAAAGGGAGAGATTAACATCACAACCTGCATAAAACCAGAGGCACACAAACATACAGACGGCAAGAAATACAACTGAGGCTTGAGCAGAATTCAGTACTGAACTCCTTTAAGTGTAAATCTGATCTGAATCAGCTCCTTTAAGTGTGAATCTGATCTGAATCAGCTCCTTTGAATGTGAATCTGATCTGAATCAGCTCCTTTAAGTGTGAATCTGAATTTAATTAGCTCCTTTAAGTGTGAATTTTAACTGAATCAGCTCCTTTAAGTGTGAATCTGAATTGAATTAGCTCCTTTGAGTGTGAATTTTAACTGAATCAGCTCCTTTGAGTGTGAATCTGATCTGAATCAGCTCCTTAAAGTGTGAATTTGATTTGAATCAGCTCCTTTAAGTGTGAATCTGATCCGAATCAGCTCCTTTGAGTGTGAATCTGATCGGAATCAGCTCCTTTAAGTGTGAATCTGAATTTAATTAGCTCCTTTGAGTGTGAATTTTAACTGAATCAGCACCTTTAAGTGTGAATCTGAATTTAATTAGCTCCTTTAAGTGTGAATTTTAACTGAATCAGCTCCTTTAAGTGTGAATTTTAACTGAATCAGCTCCTTTAAGTGTGAATCTGAATTTAATTATCTCCTTTGAGTGTGAATTTTAACTGAATCAGCACCTTTAAGTGTGAATCTGATCTGAATCAGCTCCTTTAAAATCTGATCTGAATCAGCTCCTTTGAGTGTGAATGTGATCTGAATCTGCTCCTTTGAGTGTGAATCTGATCTGAATCTGCTCCTTTAAGTGTGAATTTGAACTGAATCAGCTCTTTTAAGTGTGAATAGTTTGTGTTATGTATTATTAAAACTATTAGTATTAAATACGAATCACAATTGCATGCCCTCTATTCACACTCGATTCAGATTCAGAAAGTCTAGTTCGGCGAATACTGCTCAGTAGGGGTGTAACAATATATCATGTCACAATATATCCTAATACTAAAATGCATCAATATGTATCGTGGATAGTGACAATATATATTTTGTATGATTCACCCAAAATAAATATTTCTGTGTGAGGAAAAAAAGTTTTAGTGTCAGTACTACGTTAAACTACTATATATAAATGTTGAATATAATGTATAATAATGCAATGGGGGAATATTTGTGGGTCCTGATAATGCCAAATGTCTGATGTTATCAGTAAAAAGTCCTACATTATTTTAAATATATCTAGTCAGTGAAAGAGTGCAAGCATATTCTACTAAAATAATTCTGTATTTTCAGCTTCAGAATCATGAATATGTTTATTCTGGTGTCTCTATTGTCCTGTGCTTTGAGTTTCCAGCACTGAGTCCAAGCCTTTTCATTTACACACACACTGTAATACCAAATTTAGCATTTTAATCAACAGTATAGAGTATCGCAATAATATAGTGTTGTCAAAAGTACCGACTTTGGTAACAAGTCGGTACTGAAATTTAGAAAATATGAGGTTTTGAGCGCTGTTGAGCGGAATCATAAACGCCTCTGATTGGCCGTTTGATCACGCGCTCATCAGATATGCATGGAAGTGTTTGAAAGTGTTCGATCTGCTAATAGACTGTGCTTTCAAACGCTCGCGAGTGTGTGTGTGTGTGTGTGTGTGTGTGTGTGTGTGTGTGTGTAAGCGCTCGCTGAAGAGCCTCATTGATGTTTATTTCCAACATATTTTTGAAGCGTTAATCATTGTAGCCAATCACGGACATATCTGATGAGCTCGTGAACACAACGGCCAATCAGAGGTGTTTACGATTGACTTGGTACCGAAGTCGGTACTTTTGACAACACTACAATAATATGTTATCGTGAGGTATGGAATGGTGACACGAGGGTCTCGTGACACCGCTACACGTGTGTATGCCCACCTGATGAAGTCTCCGTTGGGGTCGATCCTCCGGCCGAATCCCACGGGACAGTAGCAGTGGAAGAACTGCTGGAAGAAGGAGCTGCAGGAGTGACAGAGCCAGCTCCCCGCGTTCACACTCCAGTCCGCGTCCAGCAGAAGCTCCTCGAACACCTGCCAACACACACACGCCATCACCCATGAGCAGCGCTGAAATCAGCACGGATCAACTGTGGCTCAAATCACTAGCCAATATGACGGCGTCTAAAAGCTGCTGTGTGACAAGGTGAAATAAGGTTTTATAACACCGTGTCCTAACTACGCGATGCGATAAGATTCCAGCCACAAATCATTTGTATGTCCACACTGGACGCGACTCAAAATCAATCAAACCCACAGCCAATCAGAACAGCGTGTGGGCGGAGTCTCGGCAAGCGCACGGAGAGTAATAGAGAGCCTAAGCCCCTCCCCTTCCGGTGGACCATGGGACATTATTTCGGGAAAAATATGTATGGTAGTCAATGGCGAGAGACAACTTGTCTTTTTATTCCGTCTGAACTGTGCCCTGAATTACACACATGATGTTTGTCAATTTAAAAGATACATTTTAAAGTAGGCTTGGGCGGTATCCAAATTTTGATACCGTCAAACCTCCTCCCTATTTTACCGGGGTATACGGTATTACCGTGACTAATTAAAAATTATGACATAAGGCTCAGACAGCGTCACCAAACTGTTGGCTTGTGCCTACACCGTTCAGAAACTGAATACCAGATCGGGAAAAAAAAAAATCAAAACAAAAATCAAGGCCAACCCGTGCACGTTGTGTCTGATCCCGGCTGACGGCGTTAAATGTAATTATGAGCCGGAGGCCTATTTTTAATACGTGGGCCGTTATAATATGGTGGCGCCAAATAATGTTTTAACCCAGGTGCTGAGGGGGTGGTAGATATAAATACTATTTATAAATGAGCAAAAATGGGACACTTAATAATATTTAATTATGACAATTATGACAATTAAAGTATTCATTTTATTAATTAATTTAAATTAAATTAACAAGCAACAAGTGCATTTGTAAATCCGGTGACACGCGTCCATTGATTTTTATTAATACAACTTTTCTGTCAGTGTCTGCTGCAAAGATTAAGTTGACGATCGCCATCTCCTAGTGAACGCGCATATATAGAGAGAAAAGCAAATCATGGATTACATAATCAGAAGGTATAGGCTAGCCTTTTTCTTTTCGTTTTGAATTGTTTCGTTTAAAGAAATTGACGATTGGTATCTCCGTAGTGAACGCGCCTATAGAGAGAAATGCACATCATGGATTAATCAGAGAGTATGCTGCCTATATTTCTTTTCCTTTTGAATTGTTTCGTTTAAAGAAATTGACGAATCGCCATCTCCATAGTGAACGATAGAGAGAAATGCACGTCATGGATTACATAATCAGAAGGTATAGGCTAGCCTTTTTCTTTTCCTTTTGAATTGTTTCGTTTAATGAAATTTCAAGCTTTATTTAGATATAGGCCTATCTGTCATGTCTGTGAGGCATACACTGAGTTTCGGTTCATTTATGATGAGATTTCAATGCAAGTGACCGCGGCGCGCCAGCGCACGATCATGTCATGATTATGTTGTCTGCTATATTTGATTCTTATTTATTAAATCCAGGCAATTGGTTGATAAAAAAATTATTAAAATTAAGATACAATTTATACAAAACGAAATTCACTTTAAAGAAAGGCCTTTTACAAAATGAAACTTAATTAAGTGGTCAATGTCTGACTCCCGATGCATCCCATCTTACTCGTGCTGTTCACTTTTCATTATCAACGTTAAAAAAACAAACATTATAATATTTTAACAAATATAAACTAATGCGCTTATTTAATGAACAAAATGCATCCTCGCAGCAGTGAGTGGGTGGTTGTTTCGGAGATGCGACATTAGGTTAGAGGTGTTTCCATCTCTCGCGGTCACATTTTTTATTGCAACATTTACAAATTGCCTCGTCAGTATTTACCGCCTCTCTCTCTCTCTCTCTCTCTCTCTCTCTCTCTCTCTCTCTCTCTTTCTCCTCCACACTGTCACTTGATGACAACTACATAAGCATTTTTAGGCATTGAATAAATTATATTTATATATTATATATAAGTGCCGGTAATGACGGTATTGAAACTGATACCGTTGCTATTTTAAGACCCCGCGGTATACGATATTACCGTAATACCGCCCAACCCTACCGGTAACTTAAAAAATGTAGTAGCCGAATTGGCTGGTGAGTGAAAAGGTTAATTTCAAACCCTCAACTCAACTTTATTTCTAGAGCACTTTTTAAAAACCCCAATAGGTACCAGAGTGCATCATAGAAATTACAACACATTATTAAAAGCTAAGTTTTTAAATTCAAATTCAAAATTGCTTTATTCACATGACTACATAATACACTATTGCCAAAGCTTGGATACATAGAATAACTATAAAGGCATCAAAATAACAAAATATTATAACATAACTTAAATTTAAATGTACAAATTAAATTAATTGTTCAAATTAAAATGTGTGAACATTTGATACCACAGTGTTTCACACACACACACACACACACACACACACACACACACACACACACACACACACGTGTGCTGCTGTCTGCCCCTCTCCTAGTATGATCTTTATCTGTCCTACTTCAGTTAAAGTTTTTAACTCCCTCTGAAATGACCCTAGAGTAGGAGATACCCATAATGCACCTCACCGCACCTTCATGCCCTCCTCCCAGCTGATCCACAGGTCTCCCCGGGTCAGGAAACAGGCCACGGCGTGTCGGGCCAGATGATGGATCCAGCCCTCCTGACGCAGCTGGGTCATGATGGCGTCGACCCAGGGGAACCCGGTGCGGGCCTCGGCCCACTTGGCCAGCGCCTCGGCGTTGCGGTCCCACGGGATGCGGATGCAGATGGGGTTTCCCTCCGCGCGGTCGAAGCGCGGGTTGTTAGTGGCGGCCGTGTAGAAGAACTCTCTCCATAAGAGCTTGTCGTACAGAGAGATGGACGGCTCTGCGTTCTTCTTCACCTGTAAACACACAGAGCTTCAGTCTCAGTATACGCTAGATTATCAACACTGTACAATACGGTTCATTAGTTAATATTAGCTAACTACATTAGTTAGCATGAACTGATAATGAACTGCACTTATACAGCATTTATTAAAGGTGTGGTTGGTTATGATTTCACTTTTCTAACTTTAGTTAGTGTGTAATGTTCCTGTTTGAGCATAAACAACATCTGCAAAGTTACACCTTAAAGTTCAGAGCAAAGGGAGAGATTTTCTTTTACAGAAATCGCTATTTAAGAACTACAAAAAACGGCTAGTAGGAACTACACAAGCTTTTTCACGGGTTAGTGACATCACTAACCCTAAAATTTACATAAACCCCGCCCCCGGGAACGCAATTTATAGATTATCATGACAGAATATGCTAATCAATGACTAAGATAACTACACGTTTTTTAAATTTTCAGTGCGTCTGTGTGAGGTAATCGAAGCTGCTAAGAACGAGCTGTTGAAGCTCCGCCCCCTGTGCCGCAAGAAGCGGCTCATTTGCATTTAAAGGGACACACACAAAATGGCGTGTTTTTGCTCACCCTCATAAAGTGACAATTTTAACATGCCATAAAAAAATATCTGTGGGGTATTTTGATCTAAAGCTTCACATACACACACACACACACACACACACTCTATCTTGTTAACATTAGTTAACGCACTGTGAACTAACATGAACAAACAATGAATGACTGTATTTTTATTAACTAACTTTAACAACGATTAACAAATACTGTAACAAATGTATTGCTCATGGTTAGTTCATGAACCTTATTGTAAAGTGTTAAGGCCCGTTCACACCAAGCACGATAACTATAAAGATAACGATAAAGATAACTATGTATGCGTCCACACCAACGACCGATAACGGTCTTTTTATTTTAAGAACGCGCGCGCCCGCGCTGTGGTTTCAAAGTAGCGAAAATGGATGACCTGCTGCTGCTTTACGTTACAAAAAAATATCAAAAGAAAAACAGGCGCTTTTGGGTACTCGATATCCTTAAAAGAAGAGAGGAGCTGGGAGGATCCGTCACTCTGATTAGAGAGTTGTCGTCTTTTGAAGACAAATTTTATTCATATTTTCGAATGAATCAACAACAGTTTCAAGAATGGATTCTGATTGGCTGTCAGTGTTTTATCGTTCGACAGCTGGGAAAAAATCGTTCTGAAAGTGATCCCAACAATATCGTTCCTCATATCTTTATCGTTATAGTTGTGGTGTGAACTCTGTTATTCTTTAATATGGAGAACGATTTTTAGAATTATATCTTTATCGTTATCTTTATAGTTATCATGCTTAGTGTGAACGGGCCTTTACTGTTATATTTAACTATATAAAAAAATTACATTTAAATCAGATATTAATTTTATTTGAATATCAATTTAAGTAGATATATTATATAGTTTATTTAATATATATATAATTTATTAATATATATA
>JAPDVR010000020.1:1261268-1268768 GCA_026230005.1 Gila orcuttii | reverse complement strand
AGGTAAAGGTGCCCAATATCAGTCATTTCTGAAAATAAATTACAAAAGTTAAATAAAAAAGTGTTTTGGAAAATAGCTCTTTATTTGATTATCATAAAAATGTGTTTTCTGCACAGAGATATCGACATCGGTAAATATCGGTATCGGCCATAAACAGCAATATTAATATCGATTATCGGTATCGGCCACAATTTTCACATCGGTGCATCACTAAATATAATATGATATTTCATGACTCTAGATGGGCTTATATCTCTATATGGAGCAAATGAGCTGTTCCTCTAGGTCCTAAAGCGAGTTTCTCTGCAGTGTGCATTCAGAAAGACATTTTTTGGTAAAGTTTTAACATTTTTAGTCTGAATTTTGAGCATTTTTAGGTTTTTCTATGTGTACTGATGCATGAAGCAAGGAAGTCGAGGGGCGGAAGTATTTGTTACTTTAAAATAAAAAGTGCTGTATATTGACTGCATGAGTTGATAGAGGTGTGAGGGAGTGATGGAGTGATGGAGGGAGGGAGTGATGGATTGATGGAGTGAGGGAGTGATGGAGTGATGGAGGGAGGGAGTGATGGAGTGATGGAGAGAGGGAGTGATGGAGTGGAGTGAGGGAGTGATGGAGTGATGGAGTGAGGGTGTGGAGTGATGGAGTGAGGGAGTGAGGGAGTGATGGAGAGAGGGAGTGATGGAGTGATGGAGTGAGGGAGTGAGGGAGTGGAGTGAGGGAGTGATGGAGTGAGGGAGTGATGGAGTGAGGGAGTGAGGGTGTGGAGTGATGGAGTGAGGGAGTGATGGAGTGATGGAGTGAGGGAGTGAGGGAGTGATGGAGTGAGGGAGTGGAGTGATGGAGTGATGGAGTGAGGGAGTGATGGAGTGAGGGAGTGATGGAGTGAGGGAGTGATGAGTGATGGAGTGAGGGAGAGAGGGAGTGAGGGAGTGGAGTGATGGAGTGAGGGAGTGATGGAGTGAGGGAGTGGAGTGATGGAGTGAGGGAGTGGAGTGATGGAGTGAGGGAGTGATGGAGTGAGGGAGTGGAGTGATGGAGTGAGGGAGTGATGGAGAGAGGGAGTGAGGGAGTGGAGTGATGGAGTGAGGGAGTGATGGAGAGAGGGAGTGGAGTGATGGAGTGAGGGAGTGGAGTGATGGAGTGAGGGAGTGATGGAGTGAGGGAGTGGAGTGATGGAGTGATGAGTGATGGAGTGAGGGAGAGAGGGAGTGAGGGAGTGGAGTGATGGAGTGAGGGAGTGATGAGTGATGAGTGAGGGAGAGAGGGAGTGATGAGTGATGGAGTGAGGGAGAGAGGGAGTGAGGGAGTGGAGTGATGGAGTGAGGGAGTGGAGTGATGGAGTGAGGGAGTGATGGAGTGAGGGAGTGGAGTGATGGAGTGAGGGAGTGAGGGAGTGATGGAGAGAGGGAGTGAGGGAGTGGAGTGATGGAGTGAGGGAGTGATGGAGTGAGGGAGTGGAGTGATGGAGTGAGGGAGTGGAGTGATGGAGTGAGGGAGTGATGGAGTGAGGGAGTGGAGTGATGGAGTGATGAGTGATGGAGTGAGGGAGAGAGGGAGTGAGGGAGTGGAGTGATGGAGTGAGGGAGTGATGAGTGATGAGTGAGGGAGAGAGGGAGTGATGAGTGATGGAGTGAGGGAGAGAGGGAGTGATGGAGTGAGGGAGTGATGAGTGATGGAGTGAGGGAGAGAGGGAGTGAGGGAGTGGAGTGATGGAGTGAGGGAGAGAGGGAGTGAGGGAGTGATGAGTGATGGAGTGAGGGAGAGAGGGAGTGAGGGAGTGGAGTGATGGAGTGAGGGAGTGATGGAGTGAGGGAGTGGAGTGATGGAGTGAGGGAGTGATGAGTGATGGAGAGAGGGAGTGAGGGAGTGAGGGAGTGGAGTGATGGAGTGATGGAGTGAGGGAGTGATGAGTGATGGAGTGAGGGAGAGAGGGAGTGAGGGAGTGGAGTGATGGAGTGAGGGAGTGATGGAGTGATGGAGTGAGGGAGAGAGGGAGTGAGGGAGTGATGGAGAGAGGGAGTGATGGAGTGATGGAGAGAGGGAGTGATGGAGAGAGGGAGTGATGGAGTGATGGAGAGAGGGAGTGAGGGAGTGATGGAGAGAGGGAGTGATGGAGTGATGGAGAGAGGGAGTGAGGGAGTGATGGAGTGAGGGAGTGAGGGAGAGATGGAGTGAGGGAGTGATGGAGTGATGGAGAGAGGGAGTGATGGAGTGAGGGAGTGATGGAGTGATGGAGTGATGAGTGATGGAGTGAGGGAGAGAGGGAGTGATGGAGTGAGGGAGTGATGGAGTGAGGGAGAGAGGGAGTGAGGGAGAGAGGGAGTGAGGGAGTGATGGAGTGAGGGAGTGATGGAGTGAGGGAGATAGGGAGTGATGAGTGATGGAGTGAGGGAGAGAGGGAGTGAGGGAGTGATGGAGTGAGGGAGTGAGGGAGATAGGGAGTGATGAGTGATGGAGTGAGGGAGATAGGGAGTGATGGAGTGAGGGAGTGATGGAGAGAGGGAGTGATGGAGTGAGGGAGTGATGGAGAGAGGGAGTGAGGGAGTGATGGAGTGATGGAGAGAGGGAGTGATGGAGTGATGGAGTGAGGGAGTGATGGAGTGAGGGAGAGAGGGAGTGAGGGAGTGATGGAGTGAGGGAGATAGGGAGTGATGGAGTGAGGGAGTGATGGAGAGAGGGAGTGATGGAGTGAGGGAGTGATGGAGAGAGGGAGTGAGGGAGTGATGGAGTGATGGAGAGAGGGAGTGAGGGAGTGATGGAGTGAGGGAGAGAGGGAGTGAGGGAGTGATGGAGTGATGGAGAGATGGAGTGAGGGAGTGAGGGAGTGATGGATTGATGGAGTGATGGAGTGATGGAGTGAGGGAGTGATGGAGAGAGGGAGTGATGGAGTGAGGGAGTGATGGAGTGAGGGAGTGATGGATTGAGGGAGTGAGGGAGAGAGGGAGTGAGGGAGTGATGGAGTGATGGAGTGATGGAGTGAGGGAGAGAGGGAGTGATGGATTGAGGGAGTGAGGGAGAGAGGGAGTGAGGGAGTGATGGAGTGATGGAGTGAGGGAGTGATGGAGAGAGGGAGTGATGGATTGAGGGAGTGAGGGAGAGATGGAGTGATGGAGTGAGGGAGTGATGGAGTGAGGGAGTGATGGAGTGATGAGTGATGGAGTGAGGGAGTGATGGAGTGAGGGAGAGATGGAGTGAGGGAGTGAGGGAGTGAGGGAGAGATGGAGTGAGGGAGAGAGGGAGAGAGGGAGTGATGAGTGATGGAGTGAGGGAGTGATGGAGTGAGGGAGTGAGGGGGAGAGGGAGAGAGGGAGTGATGAGTGATGGAGTGAGGGAGTGATGGAGTGAGGGAGAGAGGGAGGGGCCGCACCTTGAAGAGTCGAGGGAAGATGTTGGCCGGCTGGCCGCGGATGACGAACAGACGAGAGTTGAGTTTACGAAGACTAGAGTCCAGATCCTCCAGACACTGCAGCAGAAACCTGTAACACACACACCACAGGACATGAGTACTAACACACACCACAGGACATGCGTGTGTGCGTGTGTGAGTGAGTGTGTGTGTGTGTGTGTGAGACTGTGCGTTCACACCAGACGCGAATAGAGCGTCAAATTCGCACCTGCTGCGTCTAGTTATACGCTTGAACACTTTGAATCCATTCGTAAAAAACAAAAGTTTGAAGCGAAATTTACATGCGTCGGAGGCGAAATCCGTTGGTGGCCATCTTTTTACAAGACGGCTAATGTTGATCGAGCATTCATCGAGAGAGTCACCGCTCTGTATGTGCTCTGGAGAGCAGAACAGCGGCGTAGGGATCATCGTCGCCGTGTTTGGGTCCACCAGACCCTTCGGAGGCGAACCCAGTTTGGCGAGTTTCACCGTTTGCTCCAGGAGCTGCGCCTGGATGATGGCTTACTTCCGCCTGTCCCGCGCCCAGTTTGATGACCTGTTGTCCCGCATCGGAGCGAGGATCACCCTCGCCCTCACACACCTAATCTGTCATTTAATTTTGTTATAATGATAAATGGAGCCAGCCTAGGCTACTACAAAAGTGATTAAACTGTCCTGTGATTTTTTTCCCTCACACAACACTGTCCAGACACGAACTATGTTCTTGCACTAAAGTATGTTGGTTCTCTTTACATTAGAATAATAATAATGTTTCATATAATCTAGATTAGATATGGAATAAATAAGTTTCAATACAAAATTAATGTCTCATATAGGGGTGTCACGATTCTCCAAATCCTCGACCATTTTCGATTCTAAGGTCACGGTTCGATTCGATTCTCGATTTTTACTTTTTTTTTTTTTTTTTTAAGCACAGGTTGCTGTTGCTCCTAAAAAGCTGACATCAGTTCATCGCAATCTCACACATCTCTGTTATTATCAGTGAAGCTGACTGCACAATGAATCTTTCATAATATATAGCTACACTTTGTTTGTTATAATTAGAGCATTTGCCAGCTTACAGAATTTAGCACTGAACAAAAAGTCCGTTTTGAGCAGTGAGGAGAGTCTATCTTAAATGCTTCTGATTGGCCATTGCGTTCAAGAAATCAACACATATGTCTGTAATTGGCTACATCGCTCAACGCTGCAAACATGTTATAAATAGAAACTCTGGCCTGTAAATCGTTTCTATTTTGTTTTAGTTGTTCTTGTTGCTTTTCTGCAACAGATAAATAAAAATGTATTAGTTTTTATATGTTTTATTCATAGATATTTCTAGTTTGCGGGAGTCCCGCGAAAATCGTTTTATTCTCCCGCACACACAGAGTGAGTGCATTAACGCCCGCGCTCGCACTCGGCCATCAAATCTAGTCCCGCGCCGCACTCTATTGCGTTGGGAGTGCGTACACGTCTATAGATCAAGAGCCCGGCCCGAGGATAGTGACGGGAAATATCGGCCCGGGTCGGACCAAGTTCGGGCTCGGGCATAGAATCTAAGTTAGAGGACTTTGACTTAGAGGTGTTTGTTTTTTCCGCGCTGTGATGAGTCGTTCATTGCCTCTGTCACGCGACAAATGAACAAAAGACTCGGAAGGTCAAGTAATTATTAATGTTCCCTGTAAATTATTTTTGACTGCATTATAATGATTTCTTAATTCAGAATATGATCAAGATTGCGTAGGTCCGGGCTATTCAATTGGCGATTCATCTCCATCCGGCCGGAGGGCACCCCACTCCTCTTTTCCTGGCGGTGCGGCTAAATTTGGTTAGATATGCGCGTGGCCGCAGTGGCGCCTGCAGCACTGTGTGTGTACCATGACTGACCTGAGAAACGTTTTCAGTCCGAATATTTCAGCAGTTATTATGTGTGTGTCCCGTGTTTCTGTCGACTGAACCAGCGATATCAATCATTCGTGAATTAATCATTCTTTGGTTCGATTATTTCCTTTCCATGAATTGGCCAAACGCGCTTGCATAACGGTCTGAAACGATTCGGATTCGTTCGGACCGTTCTGTCCCTAAATCATCTGAAGCGGTTTCTCGGTCAGTAACAACAAATAGCGCTGTTTTTCAGTCGTTTCACTAGTTTACTTTGAACTACGCAGCGCGGCCCAGTGGATAACGGAACGCAAGCTTAAAGGAGTTGCGTTTACTCCCGGTCCCGGACACTATTATTAAACAGCGTTGCGACATCCAGTGAAAAGCGTTTCAACCTGACACATCTCTCTGTTACAAACCACAAATCACTCAATGATTTTAACTAGTTTTAAATCGGATGAAACAGCCTCAACATTCCCAACACGACTGATGAGGTAAATAGCAGAAACATTATGCCATGAACGAAGTTATAAGACTATAAATCCCTAATCACCCTTACAAACATTTACCGTGAATGTACTGTAGTAATTTATCATGGTTTGGGCAGAAATGTGGAATATTTATATTGAATATATGTTATAGTCATTTATATTGCATTAGATTGATTAGGGGGCTAGAGGAATATATAATTAATTGTGTGTATAGATTTTACCTGTTTAGGCATTTATTATACAGTGGTAGTGAGTGAGTAGCCATGCATGGTTTTACCTATGGTTACGAAGTCTCACTGTCAGAATATTTTAATTAATGCCTATAATAATTATTAATAAAATAATTCTTACCAATAGCTATGATCTTGTATAATTCATATATTTGTATATAGCTGTAAATAAGTTATTTATTATGGTCTTATAAATCTGCATACTGTTGGGTACCACATTTTCAAGTAAAAACAATACATTTATGTTTACTTTAGCTTACTTATTGATACTGTTATGTTTCAATAAATAAGCTAAACCCATCGGCCCTCCTCAACTTTTCGATTTAATAATCCGGCCCTCGAATGAAGCTAATTGAATAGCCCTGGCGTAGGTGGATGTGTTCGGGGAATTTGCCTGTTAAAAGTATAACATTTAAAGCCCCTGAAATGACTAGAAAAAAGATTAGTTAATTTTGATGAACGAGATTGAACAATAAGAGTCAGTAAAACGCGACATGGGGGCGTGGCAGCATCGACGATTCCATTTTTTATTTCGATTTTTGAGATTGTGAATTAATTTCGATCGCACCCTTAGTCTCATATATTAAAATCAAGTTTTTATGTGATAAAATATTTACTTCACCACGTGACAGCAGCAAGCTGGCTCCTGATTGGTTAACGCGGCGCGAACTGACGCAGAAGTTCAGATTTTTCAGCTCGCATCAAACACGTGAATGCAGAAAAAGCACTAAATAAAATCATTTGCGCGTAACGCGGCAGACGCTCAATTCGTGCGAATGAGGTGAATTTGCGTCCACTGCGCCGCGCTCTACGCCTCATTCGCGCCGCAGGAATTTTTTACGCGCGTAACGCGTCTTTACATTAACTTAACATTGAAATCACTCGCGCCAGGCGCTCTATTCGCGTCTGGTGTGAACGCACCATGAGAGTGTGTGTGTGTGTGTGTGTGTGTGTGTCCCTCACCTCCACCTGTTGACGCCCAGGTTTGAGGCCCCGGCGAACCAGGGGTCCAGGAAGTAAACGCAGCGCAGTGATTGGGCGCCGCGCAGGGCCTCCAGCAAGGCCGGGTTGTCATGGAGACGGAGGCCCTTACGGAACCAGTGGACCGAGTTGATGGAGGACATGATCGGGTCTTTCCCTGAAACATCAGCATAAACTGATATCAACACACACTCCTACATCACAATCACATGACCAGTCAACATATATATATAAAGATCTTAAATATTATTAATATTATCACACTCCTACATCACAATCACATGACCAGTCAACATATATATATAAAGATCTTAAATATTATTAATATTATCACACTCCTACATCACAATCACATGACCAGTCAACATATATATATAAAGATCTTAAATATTATTAATATTATAATTATTATTATCACACCCCTATATCACAATTAATCACATGACCAGACAACATATGTTTATAAAGATCTTATATATTATTATTATTATCATCATCATCATCATCAACACATTAAATGAATAATACT
>JAPDVR010000020.1:1216268-1248768 GCA_026230005.1 Gila orcuttii | reverse complement strand
ACCTGCGGCAGAGACGGAGAACCAGAGCCCATGCAGAAGCTGCAGGACCTCGTCAACAGGTGTGTGTGAGAGAGTGAGTGAGTGTGTGAGTGAGTGAGTGTGTGAGTGAGTGTGTGTGAGAGAGAGTGTGTGAGAGAGTGAATGTGTGTGTGAGTGAGTGAGTGAGTGAGTGAGTGAGTGAGTGAGTGAGTGAGTGTGTGAGTGAGTGAGTGAGTGAGTGAGTGAGTGTGAGAGAGAGTGAGTGTGTGAGTGTGTGAGTGTGTGAGTGAGTGTGTGTGAGAGAGAGTGTGTGAGAGAGTGAATGTGTGTGTGAGTGAGTGAGTGAGTGAGTGAGTGAGTGAGTGAGTGAGTGAGTGAGTGAGTGAGTGAGTGAGTGAGTGTGTGAGTGAGTGAGTGAGTGAGTGAGTGTGTGAGAGAGTGAGTGAGTGTGAGAGAGAGTGAGTGTGTGAGTGAGTGTGTGAGTGAGTGTGTGTGTGAGTGTGTGTGTGAGAGAGTGAGTGTGTGAGTGAGTGAGTGTGTGAGTGAGTGAGTGTGTGAGTGAGTGAGTGAGTGTGTGAGAGAGTGAGTGTGTGAGAGAGTGAGTGTGTGAGAGAGTGAGTGAGTGAGTGTGTGAGTGAGTGTGTGAGTGAGTGTGTGAGTGAGTGTGTGAGTGAGTGTGTGAGTGAGTGTGTGAGTGAGTGTGTGAGTGAGTGTGTGTGTGAGAGAGTGAGTGTGTGAGTGAGTGAGTGAGTGTGTGTGTGAGTGAGTGTGTGAGAGAGTGAGTGTGTGAGTGAGTGTGTGAGAGAGTGAGTGTGTGTGTGAGTGAGTGTGTGAGTGAGTGTGTGTGTGAGAGAGTGAGTGTGTGAGAGAGTGAGTGTGTGTGTGAGTGAGAGAGTGTGAGTGTGAGAGAGTGTGAGTGTGAGAGAGTGTGAGAGTGAGTGTGTGAATGTGTGAGTGTGTGAATGTGTGAGTGTGTGTGTGAGTGTGAGAGAGTGTGAGTGTGAGAGAGTGTGAGTGTGAGAGAGTGTGAGTGTGAGAGAGTGTGAAAGTGTGAGTGTGTGAATGTGTGAGTGTGTGTGTGAGTGAGTGAGTGAGTGAGTGAGTGAGTGAGTGAGTGAGTGAGTGAGTGTGTGAGAGAGTGAGTGTGTGTGTGAGTGAGAGAGTGTGAGTGTGAGAGAGTGTGAGTGTGAGAGAGTGTGAGTGTGAGAGAGTGTGAGTGTGAGAGAGTGTGAGTGTGAGAGAGTGTGAGTGTGAGAGAGTGTGAGTGTGAGAGAGTGTGAGTGTGAGAGAGTGTGAGTGTGAGAGAGTGTGAGTGTGAGAGAGTGTGAGTGTGAGAGAGTGTGAGTGTGAGAGAGTGTGAGTGTGAGAGAGTGTGAGTGTGAGAGAGTGTGAGAGTGTGAGTGTGTGAATGTGTGAGTGTGTGAATGTGTGAGTGTGAGAGAGTGTGAGTGTGAGAGAGTGTGAGTGTGAGAGAGTGTGAGAGTGTGAGTGTGTGAATGTGTGAGTGTGTGAGTGAGTGAGTGTGTGAGTGAGTGTGTGAGTGTGTGAGAGAGTGAGTGTGTGTGTGAGTGAGAGAGTGTGAGTGTGAGAGAGTGTGAATGTGTGAATGTGTGAGTGTGTGAATGTGTGAGTGTGTGAGTGTGTGAGTGTGTGTGTGAATGTGAGAGAGTGTGAGTGTGAGAGAGTGTGAGTGTGAGAGAGTGTGAGTGTGAGAGAGTGTGAGTGAGTGAGAGAGTGTGAGTGAGTGAGTGAGTGAGTGAGTGAGTGAGTGAGTGAGTGAGTGTGTGAGAGAGTGTGTGTGCGTGTGTGTGTGTGCTGACGTCTCTCTGCCCGCAGGACTCCGTGGAAGCGCTGCTGCTTCTCTGGTGACGGCGAGTACATCGTGGCGGGATCGGCCCGTCAGCACGCGCTCTACATCTGGGAGAAGAGCATCGGGAATCTGGTGAAGATCCTGCACGGCACGCGGGGGGAACTGCTGCTGGACGTGGCGGTGAGACACCGGGGTCAGAGGTCATGCAGGACACAGTGTGTGTGTGTTTGTGTGTGTGTGTGACCACACTGAACACTGTGTGTAGCTGTGTTCGAAATCCCATACTTCCCTACTATATACAGGGTTCGAACACAGGGTTGACAGTGCACACACACACACACATATGTGATCAACACACACACACACACACATATGTGATCAACACACACACACACACATATGTGATCATCACACACACATGATCACACACACACACTCACATATGTGATCATCACACACACTTGATCACACACACACACACATATGTGATCAACACACACACACACACACACACATATGTGATCATCACACACACATGATCACACACACACACACACACACACTCACATATGTGATCACACACACACACTCACATATGTGATCATCACACACACACACACACTTGATCACACACACACTCACAGGGTCCTTGAAATCATTGAAAGTTTGTGAATCTGAAAAAAATTTCAAGGCCCTGGAAAGTTTAAACACACACAGATACAGTCCTCGAAAGTGCTTGGATTTATTCTGTGCAAGAAGTTTTCTGGAAAAAATTCTCTATTTCCTCCGCTCCGCTAATGTGTTGTGTAACGCGGTCGTGAGAAAGTGCTCGCCACATGTTATTTCACCAACACTTTGTGGCCTATGCGTACTAGCTTGCTTGATTTATGCTAGTTACACGCATTTACACGTTACGTTAAGTGTTTTCCGCGTGAGGTACTTTGTGTTGTACGTTGCCATGACGTTCATGCGCACAAAACTACTACGATGGAACCTCAACGATTTTAGTTCTAGGAACTCCTTTTGGAGGAACTAATTTACTCCTCCTTCAGATTCGGTCTAAACCAGCGCTATAGGAACTATCCGTGACGTTAGTGTTCGCTGATTGGCCGAACGCTCGCCAAACACCAGCACCCGCCATTTTTAAAAACCATGGTGTAAACACACAGATTATAGCCTATATATTTACTCCACAAACATGTAAAACAGTGATAGATGAAGCTCTTAATCTTTACGCTGAGGAGAAAATCCAACGCAACTTTGAGGAGACCAAGAGAAACATGATTATGTATTTCTGCTCAGCAACACTGGACATCAAACACACGCATACGCTAATAACTTTATTACTGTCTACTCTCTATGTATAACAGCTCTAATAGTGTATTAGACAGGACTGATAGACAGATCGTAAACTAATGAACAGGAGAATGTGAGCGCTGTGTGTTCAGTCGTTCTCAGCGCCGTCAAAATAAAAGTCACAACAACAAGCGTGTGTTACGTCACTCAGAGTTCCTACTGGCGCTGCGAACGCAACCAGGAAAACGTTCCTAAGCGAACCATTAGTTCTCGGGTCAACACCCTAGTGGCGAGTTCCTATAACTACCCAGTGCGAAAGCCCCTAGTGTGGGACGACACTGAACACTGTGTGTGTGTGTGTGTGTGTGTGTGTGTGTGTGTGTGTGTGTGTGTGTGTGTGTGTGTGTGTGTGTGTGTGTGTGTGTGTGTTTACAGTGGCACCCCGTGCGGCCCATCATCGCCTCCATCTCCAGCGGTGTGGTGTCCATATGGGCTCAGAACCAAGTGGTGAGGAATCACATGACCCAGAGCTCTTCGCTTTTCACTTCTGGTCCAACATGATTGGTTAAATTCTGCATTAGTTTTTATTATACAGTTTCAAATGTGTTTTTATTGTTCGTTTTTTTTAGTTTTGACGTTTTTCTTTGTTCATATTGATTAATCCAGTTTATTTTGACATTCGCTAAATTAAATGTATATATAATAGCTTAATTTCACACTATTTTTAATATCAAACCGTTTTAAATGTTCTTTTCGCATTTGATTTATTCATATTGATTAATCCAGTTTATTTTGACATTCGCTAAATAAAATGTGTATATATAATAGCTTAATTTCACACCATTTTTAATATTATCAAAAAGTTTGAAATTTTTATTTATTCATAATTGATTAATCCCGTTTATTTTAATGTTTCCAAAATACATTTTAAATACTGTATATAATTAGGAAAAATATGCATTGTTTTTTAATATTACCATAAAGTTTTGAATGTGTTTTGTTTTTATATGTGAGAATCAGGCTATTTAATTTAAATATAGTAAATAACACCTGCCTAACAATTATTGCTATTACATTTATATTTATTTTACATATTTACTAAATTAGAAATGATTATTTGGAAAATAAATATATATAAAAAAAGTTATCAACCGATTATTGCCAAGGCCGGTATATCAGCCGGTAACTTTTTTTTTTCTGTTTGGCCGATATTTTGGCAGTGCCCGAACTTTTATTTTGACATCACCCATACTTTTATTTTACTTTTGTTTTGACAGCGCCCAGACTTTTATTTTTACATCACCCATACTTTTTTTTTACTTTTGTTTTGACAGTGCCCAGACTTTTATTTTGACAGTGCCTCTGTGCAAATGCACTGGATTCATTTAGACAGAATAGTTAAAGACAGTATACTACTGAAGACGGAGTGCTCCTGTGCGTCAAAATAAAAGTCCCGCTTCCGACATTTATCGGTCAAACAGAAAAAAAATTATCGGCTCCTATCGATAATTAAAAAATACTCGGGTGATGTATCAGCTGACCACTAGTAAACGAACGATCTAAACTCGCACACTTGTTAGGGTGCAGCCTATGTGGACGGTAGGAAGCTTGACTGTGTTTGTGTTTGTGCAGGAGAACTGGAGCGCGTTTGCACCGGACTTTAAAGAGCTGGACGAGAATGTGGAGTATGAGGAGAGAGAGTCTGAGTTTGACATCGAGGACGAGGACAAGAGTGAACCGGAACAGACAGGTAAACACACACACACAAACACACACACACACACACAAACTGATGAAGATTCAATTCAGTTCATTTATTTGTATAGCGCTTTTCACAATACACATCATTTCAAAGCAGCTTTACAGAAAATGCACGAGTCCGAATTACATTTTACAGTGATCTGTTATCAGAGGAGACTAAGTTATGTATTTCAGAAATGTACATTTACAAAATCACACTTACCTAAAAATGTATTAATTTAAACAATGTAATAATTGAAGGCAGAAACCATGAGCTCATTGAATACTTGTTTGTAAACAAATGATTATGACATTTAGAAAAATGTAGCATTGGTGCATGTTGATTCAGAGATGACACTGACCGTTGTGTGTGTGTGTGTGTGTGTGTGTGTCAGGAGCCGACGCTGCAGAGGATGAGGAGGTGGACGTCACGTCGGTCGACCCCATCCAGGCTTTCTGCAGCAGGTCAGAAACACTAGCAGACCTGTACTGTAAATCTAAAGTAATCTGTAAATCAGTGAGCGACACAACCCTTTCCTTCTATATCAAGCTCCACCCACAGTGAGTCTAAACCCCGCCCCTCACAGCTGTATATCAAGCTCCGCCCACAGTGAGTCTAAACCCCGCCCCTCACAGCTGTATATCAAGCTCCGCCCACAGTGAGTCTAAACCCCGCCCCTCACAGCTGTATATCAAGCTCCGCCCACAGTGAGTCTAAACCCCGCCCCTCACAGCTGTATATCGAGAGAGAGCGACACGTATCGTTATCTGAAGCCACGCCCACCGGCGGGAAAACAATCCAACCGTCTCCAACTTTTGTCTTTAAACGCTCTTTTTTGGGGTCGGCAGCTTATAAACACTTATTTCTGGGTTGTTTAGCTTGTTTTCTGTACACCTTGTCACATAGCAGCTTTTAGACACCATTTTGTTTTTTGTTATAAGTCATAAATGACGAGGAGGCAGCTTCACACAATACAGAGTCAATGGAGACGGCGGGGTGGGCGTGGCCTAAATGTGCTCTGTCTCTATTAAACATCACATGAGTTCTGACGTTTCATTTCCTGTGAGGACAGGAAACACACTCGACACTAGTAAATGTGTTAAACACTCCAGGGATGATTTTCACTGTAGTTCTAGTGTTTGTTTTCTAGATTTTTATGTTTGTTTGTTCATATTCCTTATTCACTTTTTGGAATCCACATTATAAATTTTAAATGTAAATAGATAACTTTAGCTTTGTTTTAAATATAATTGTTAGTGATTGTGTTTTTATTTGTTTTTATTAATGTTTTGTACTTAAAAATATTTTTTTAAATATAATTTGCAAAATTGTACGTTATTTTTAATATCAGTTTCAAATGTTATTTTTTTTCCTTCGTTTATTTTAACTTTCACAATTTTTTTGTAAATCATCTCAAATGTGTTTTTGTTTAATCTAGTTTATTTTAACATTCGGAAAATACCTTTTAACATAATTCGAAATAATGTACGTTATTTTTAATATTATAATTTCACTTTTTTTGTTTTTAGTTTTGATGTTTTTGTTTGTTCATACTTAATAGTTTATTTTGACATTCTTAAAATATACTTAAAATGTAATTCGCTCAATTTCACATTATTTTTAATATTACAGTAAAAAATGTTTTTGTTGTTCTTTTTTTTTTTTTCATCCAAATCATTTCATCCAATGATTTGGCTTTTTTTTACATGTATATAATCATAACGTTTTAATGAAGTGTCTCTTTGTTTTGACGTTTTTGGTGCTCATTGTATAATCCAGTTTTTGGCTTTATTCACAAAATATTTTTTTTAATATTAATATTTTTTAATTTAATATTTTTTAATATCATAGTTACAAGTGTTTTTTTTGTTTGTTCATAATGTTTAATTAAGTTTTGACATTCACAAAATAAATTTGAAAAGTAATTCGCTAAACTTTATTTTTAATATCAGTTACAAATGTTTGTTTGTTCATAATGTTTAAGTTAACAAAATAAATTTGAAATCCAATTAGCTAAACTTCACGTTATTTTTTAAATATCATAGTTACAAATGTTTTTTTTGTTTGTTCATAATGTTTAATAGAGTTTTAACATTCACAAAATAAATTTGAAATGTAATTCGCTAAACTTCGTGCTATTTTCAATGTAATATAGTCTTTGACCACAGCTATTTCTCGCAGTGTATTCCATCTGAAATGTAATGTCTGCGTCATGAGTTAGCGGTTAGCCTCACTAGCCACGTTTAACGGCGACTCGTGTTTGCAGTGACGAGGAGCTGGAAGACTACAAAGCGCTGCTGTATCTGCCCATCGCTCCGGAGGTCGAGGACCCCGAGGAGAACCCGTTCGGCCCTCCTCCCGAAGCCGCGGGTCAGACCGCTACGCCCGACGACGGCTCCACGCACAGCGGCCCCGCGGACAAGAAACAACGGCAGCCGTCGGCGGACGGAGCGCCACCCAAGAAGAAGATCCGCACCACCACCATCGAGCTGCAGGGCGTCCCGAGCGACGGTGAGCGCTAGTGCTGCGCGGTACAACAGTTCGTACCGAATACCGGTGTTTATTTTTGTTATGATATGAATTTTTAATATACCGCAATACGCTTGTATGTCTGTGTAATCTGTGTTAATATGTTGTATGTCACTTTACTGAGCCTGACGGTGAAGATGGAGAGGTTAAGCTATAATTGATAGCTGTCAAATTATATTGTTTCCCATACATTGGTTAATAATATCAACACAGCCTTTTGGAAAGTCTATTTGCGGTTGGCATTGACATCAGTGAATAAACATGAGCACTTCACGCTTCACAGTCATAACGCGGCGTTGTGTTTTTATGTGAATGTATCTGTGAAGGGAACTGACTGTCTTTAGAAAAGTTTTGATGTTATTTTCATTTAATCTTTCTTTATCTTTCCTGATAAAGCAGCGTTTATGAGCGGTGCTTCTTTGTGTACAGCCGTTACCGTGGAAACCGCTGTTTCTGCCGCTCCTACAGCGCCTCCTGCTGGTGCCTGTTCATGAACACTGCACTGTGTTAATACTAGTGTGGATTTTTCTACAATATTCACTCATGACTGTAAAATAGGGAATTCTGAGTCAATCAGACTCAGAATAAAAAAAAAAAATACCGTTATATAATATTTTGGTCATACCGCCCAGCACTAGTGAGTGTCGGATCCTCTTCTACTGCTCGCCGTCAGTCCACGCCTCTGACCTCTGACCTTTGTGTTTCTCAGAGGTTCATCCCCTACTGGGCGTGAAGGGCGACAGTAAGTCGAAGAAGAAGGCGGCGGGGCGACCCAAGGGATCTAAAGGTAAAGACAAAGACTCTCCTTTCAGACCCAAAGTCTGCCGGGACAGAGCAGAGGGGCTGGGGACGCCAGGTAAGACCCTGCTGCGACCTTTGACCCGCGGCTTGAGCTCAGCTGTGATTGGCGCCATCTACTTCCTGCTTGCCTTCCTGTCCTTCCTGCTCTGACCCCTGTGCTGTTTACACAATAACGCATGTGTGTGCGATCGAATTCTTCAGGTCTACTTCCTCTGCGACAGACCCGATCATTCCCATGATGCAACACTGTGATGTACTAAAACTCGCCTAATAATTCGTCCAAACTAGATGCTAAACAAAAACCAGACTGTTATTGATGTTACTACGGAAACTTGTTTTGAATGTGAAACTTTTAGCTGTAAAGAGTCTTTACGAGATTTTACCTTATTTTTAATAAAAGTGTAGTTTTAATGATTTTCACATTCTATCATCCTATAATATTTTTACATTTTAAATTCATTATTTTTTATATTATCAGTTTTAACTGTTTGTTTTTAGATTTTGCAATTTTTGTTTGTTCATATTAATTTAGTTTATTTTGACATTTGCAAAATAAATGTTAAATGTAATTTGCAAAACTTCGCATTGTATAGTATCATACAGTTGCAAATGTTTTTGTTCTTCATTTTTGTTTCGTCGCTTTTGTTTGTTCATATTGTTTAATCTCTTCAGCGTGAATTTTCACTAGTTTAATGCTTTTCGCTAAATAACTTCATCCTATAATTTCACATTATTTAATATTATCATACAGTTTTAAATGTCCATTTTTGTTTGTTCATATTATTAATTCTGTTTTTGATATTTGCAATATACATTTTTATGTAATTTTCCGAAAGTTCACATTTTTATATTAATATTGCTTGTTTGTTCATATTTTTTAATCTCTTCAGCGTGAATTTTCGGAGGGAATAATTTCCATGGTTCATTCCCATTAAATAATATTTTATTTATTCTGTTATTTGTAACGTTGTTTTTATCACTACGAAAATTTGCTTTGAATATGAATCTTTAACTGTGAATAATTCAGATTTGAATGTGAATCTTTAAGAGACGAGCGAATCATATGTTCAAATACAATTATTGCAGCATGATTCATGAGTCGTTTTGAAAGAATCAGTTCAAAGGAGTCATATGTTTGTGAATTGAATTATGCAGCAATAATATTTTAGCATTAGTTATATACTATTTTAGTATTTATTTCAGCTTTATTTTAACTAAGCATTTTGTAATGTTCAGATTGTTCGTATCTTGTAGCACATAAATGATTCGATTTAATATATGCAAATTTATGTGCAGCTTTGTCGCTTCGCTCTTTGGGCCTATGTTGACCTGAAGGATTTTAACAATGCGTTTTTATTTATAAAAGTGTTAATTTGACATGTTTAGATGTTAAATTTAACCAAACGAATGCTGTTCTTTCAGGAAATCTTGTTTCGTCGGTGTACAAGCCGCATGACGTACAGGGATTGGACTGATTGGACACCGGCGCCCCCTGGCTGTGTGGATGTATAAGGCCGCTCTTTTATATGAACTCTACGGACTGGAATTGAGTTGCATTATTACAGAAGGACGTTACAGCTCAACAATGCCACAGTGTGAAGCCCGTCCGCTTCGTTTCCTTGCTTAGAGAGTGATAAGAAGAGGGAAGCATGTATTTTTATTTAGAGTAGATCGATCTGTCTCTGTGTTTAAGCACTAGTTGGGTCATTACTCAGTCGGATATATTTGTTTTTGTTTTTTTCTGTGAGATCCTTAGACTGGTCGTGTGTTTTTTTTATACATATTAAACCAGTTTGTTTTTTGAGACTGTGGTTTCTGTCTATAATGTGTTTTGATAAAAAATATTTTTTTTGAGAAATCAAGAACATAAATCAACCTTGTTCGCATCTCGCAAATGTTTTTGTTCGTTTTTTAGTTTTGACGTTTTTGTTCATGTTATTAAATCAAGTTTATTTTAAAGTCACAAAATAGATTTTAAATTCAGTTAGCTAAATTTTGCATTATTTTTAATTTAATTATTTTAACATTAGCAAAATACTTTTAAACATAATTCACAAAACTTTACGTTATTATTATATAATAATTTCATTTTTTTTTTTTTTTTTGTATTTAATAGTTTATTAAATACAAATGTTTTCAAAGGAATCAAGAACATAAATCAACCTTGTTCGCATTTCGATTTCTACAGATCATGAGGTGAATCAACCGCCTCCATTTTGTTTTTCTGCACTACTCGCGTCCATCCAGCAGGTGGCGTCAGTGTTGCGTGAATGAACGAGAGCGAGCAAGAAAGACATTTTTCTGTTATTCGGTTCCATTTTGTGCTTTTCTACTGTTGGATTCCATTTTGTGTTTTATTCTTAAACATTTGAAGTGGACAGATAAAAAATCTGAGCTAATCTGTCAGTGGAGATCCAAGAAACACTCAACTTCAGTGAAGAATCATCCTCCTTTTCGTCACCTGACTGCTAATCACGGTTCAGATTCCCATTGAAACGCAAAAACATATTACATTTGGTAATTGTATCGAAAGTGGGATAAATATGAATTAGGATAATATTTGTCAAATAATCTTGGAGCAAAAAACTATGAAAAATATGATAATCCTAAAGGTCAAGTTGTCTGAACATATCAAAAAGTTCGTTTCAGTATGTCTTTTAGTCATACTAGAATATATCTGGTCGGCAGAATTTCTCTTTGAGAGTGCAGTCGTTATAAAATAATATAATTCCTGAACGAATGGGAAATTCGTTGGTCAAAGTGTGTGGGAACTGCGCGCAATTTGCTCAGTTCAGAGAATGAATTAGTTTTGTTGACAGATTTCACTTATGAACGCCAACTTCAATAAGGACCAAAAAGACAGTTGAAGTAGCTAATTAAAATCTCATCTTTATTACAACCACATGTAGATCAAATTCCAAGAAAATGGTTTCTAAAAGTGGAAACGAGCAAAATCCAATGAGAGAGAGAGGCAGAGTTCCGTTAATAGCGCACGTCTCATCCGTTCAAATCCATTATTCACAGCGTTTGACTCACGGTGAAAAGGACGTCACGTGATTTCACCTCAGAAAGGGCGGGAGAGCAAGATGCGTCGAAGAGTCACAGTTGTGAGGAAAAAATTGTAAACACTCCAGTGCTCGTGCACCAAAAATAGTGCAGGTGGGAAAGATCCTGATCTTCTGCTCAAAATAAAGATCAGCAAAAATCCCACGATGACAGGTGACTCTGAAAATACTTCATCTTTTACTTTGGAAAATAATTAGGTCTTATGAAACAGGAGCAGGACGAATTTGTGTAAAGGCCTGTTCACAACAAAAACGATCATGATAACTATTACGATATTACTGTCCACACCAACGTTCTGTTTATTATAAGCATGCGCTAAAGTTTTATCAGCCGTTTTAAATGTTCAAGCTCTTTAAAGCAGGGTGGATTCTGATTGGCTGTTAATGGTTTTTATCGTTCATTTGCTGGAAAAAGTGGTTTAACAAGAGTGATTCCATATGTGGGCATATATTACTTTAAATTATAATTCTTTATCGTTAGTTATCGTCCTTGGTGTGAATAACCTCTAATCATTCAGAAAATCATGTCAATTGTTGCATTTGTGTATATTCACCGCAATTTGCGCAAAATTTATTCTGCTCGTGTTTCATGATGCCCATTGTAAAATTGAAACCCCCTGGTTTGCGGACAGGTCCGGTGAAAATATAATTCTGCACCGAACAAACAAACAGTTTAGTTTCTTGCCAAATTGTTGTACTGCTGTTGACACAACTTGTAATTCTCGTTTGAGTCTTTATAAAAGTTCTTTGTTCCTTTTAGTGACATCAATAGTGAAGAGCACAAGAAAAATAGCTTTTAAAAATACTCTACAGAACTACAGAAATAGTGCAAGAATCCGCACACACACTCACGTTTTCCGCTGCCTGATCTCCAGCATGACCCTGAACACCCAATCATCTGACTCACGACCTGCCTTTAGATTATCCGATGTTATTCCCAGAGACTCAGATTCACGATTGAAAGGTGGGGCTGTGCTAACGCCACTAATTCACTCGGCTAGCGGAAGACTGTCTGAGAGGGAATTTTCAGTTTTGTGCAAAAGTGACGTAATCTGGATGTCGTTTATAGGCTATAGTTGCGAATAATCTGAAATTAAATGAAATCTCACGGTTAGCACCACCTTAAATTGATCCGTAACGTAAACTTTTCTTGGCACCAAAATGAAATTCGGTTTTGTCTGGCGTCATTGTATTGCTTCATGCGGTCGAATCAAAACTGCAGTGATTTCGCTCCATATTAACAAAACATTTTTTACAACACAATGCAAAACGAGATACTCCAAATATAACATTTAAAAATCAATTTACTACGGTGTTTTTTGGAAACATCTGTATCTACAGTAAACCTCAATTTCAGGAGGTAGCTTTGTGTAGTGCGGGCGGTCCAACACACACAAACACACACACGCACATCTGAACACACACACTCGGCGGGTGTCGCTATACAGTTGTGACGGTTAGCAACGACGTGGGCAGCTGCCGGGCGTCTTCACTCAGGCGTGATCCGTGCGTCAGGAGTTCCTCTACGGTGGTCCAGTCGTCCAGTAGCTTCCGGTTCCTCAGGCGACTTAGTTTCCTCTGGCTCATCTCGAGAACTGTATTATAACTATCTACGTTGGCTCCTCCCACGACCCCGTGCACCAATCCAGTTGTAGCCACACCCCCTCTAGCCTGCAGCTGTTGCTGTTTCTGTAGCATATGTTCGCGTCGCTCGGTCCGACTCCAGTAGCGACCCAGGCGTACCTCGCTATGACTCTCCTCATCCGTGCTCATGCCACTACGCTCATCCGCTAGTCGGGATGCTCTGTCCCGTAGCATCTGGTTCCGCGTTGCACGCAAGTTCCCACTCGGCATTTTTCTAGCGGCCGCGGTTGGAACGTGTCCCTCCAAGGTGCTATAGAGTCCACCTCCTCCACACGAGCCAGCGCGGTTAGCGGGTTTCGGCCAGGTGTCGTTAGCATCCTGACTTGGCGTGTGGCTTAGCGTGTGGAACCGTTGCCGGCTAGGCGGCTGCTCCATAACGGGATCGGTAGATGCTAGCATCCTGCGCTCATGGAGACTCGGAGGCATGTAGCAGAGCTCCTCCGCGGGAGAGATCAGGGATGGTTGGCTCATCGCATGCATAGCATGTGCAGTCCGCGTAGGGAGCGCCGGGTGACTAACCAGTGGCAAGTCCGGCTCTTCGGGGAGATTTGTGGGAAGGTCGGCTCCGTGGCTGCAGGGAAGGTCGGCTCCGTGGCTGCAGGGATGCAGCGTAGTGCTGCTATAATTAGGCGAGGCCGGGTGACTAGCGCGTCTGCGGTACTCCATGGGCGTAGGGCGGTTATGAAGAGTCCGGCTCCTCCTTAGCATCCCTACAGAGCTCGGATGTGGCAACGCCCGCCGCTGGCCGGACGGCGTACTACACGTGGAGTGCACCGCGGGATTAAACAGCGAGCCGCTGCTAGAGCTATGCCTGTTCAAAGATGGTCGCTCTGCCTTGCGATACTGTACCGACGACACCCGCGACAATCCTCGCGACCCCACGCAGACATTTTGAGGTTGTACCGTCAACGTTTCCGGGATGGCTTCCAGCGGGTGTTTAATCTGGCTGTCACGTCGTTCGCGGGAACACGGCTCCCCTTGATGGTGCAGTCGGGCGTTGTAATGGCGCATGCGCTTCTCTAGAAGACGCTGGAAACGCAGGAATTCGCCAGTGCTGACACTGTAGAAACCAGAGTCGCTGAGCTCTGACGAGATGAAGGACTCTGACGAAGGCGAGCCTCCTCTTCCTCCGCGGGCATGGCACTCCTCCACCCCCTCCTCCGTCTCCACCCCCGACAGCTCCCCCTGGTGGAAACTCCCGTCAGTCCAGCCAAGGCCACTGTCCAGCTCCTGGTGAAGAGGCAGGTAACCCAGGGGCTTCTCCATCAGGTAGTCATCCTCATCAGTCTGGCACAAACACACATATTAAGACATTAGTGCAATAAGCAACTCAAGGTGATGAGTTACAGTGATTTGACTAAAGATGCACCAATGTATCGGCTAATAATCGGTATCGGTAATAGTAGTATTGATAGTGAAAATAATAGCTTTAATCGGCCGATAGCGAAAATAATAGCTTTAATCGGCCGATAGTGAAAATAATAGCTTTAATCGGCCGATAGTGAAAATAATAGCTTTAATCGGCTGATAGCTAAAATAATAGCTTTAATCGGCTATTAAAGCTATTATTTTCACTATTGGCCGATTAAAGCTAGTATTTTCGCTATCGGCCATCGGCACTAAGGGCTCCGATCCTGTTCAATGAACGAAAACAAAAACCATAGAAATTTTGACAGGAACATAAGCAAACTGAAACAAAATCTAATTTAATCGTTCTGAACAGAAACGCTTATTTGAAATGGCCATTAACCGGTTAATAATCATCCTCGTCAGTCTGGCACAAACAAACACACACACACATAGATTAATAAGCAATAAGCAAGTCGAGGTGGTGAGTTACAGTGATTTTGCCCTAGTAAGATGAGTCTGTCGTTTTTTTTTCTCTATATAGTGACTTCAATGGAGTCCAACGGGTCGAAGGTCCAAATGTGAGTTTCAGTGCAGCTTCAAAGTCTCGACACGATCCAGCCGAGGAATAAGAGTCTGATCTAGACAAACCAGCGCACATTTATAACAAAATAAACATTTATATACTATTTAACCACAAATGTTCGTCTTGCACTAGCTGTGATGTGTCACACATTACGTAATCACGTTGAAAGCTAAAACAACGATGTCGGACGATTTTGAAGTTTTGAAGGAGGAGAAATTCAGATGAAGTTTTTCGCCAGACCCTACATTTCTGAACCGGAACAAGTTGTTCCAAGTTTGACTTAGTCTTTGCAAGTTCGCTTTGTAAACACTTGGTCGGTACTTCCGCCAACATCACGCATGACCTTTCAACGTGATTAGGTAATGTGTGTCGCATCACAGCTCGTGCAAGACCAGCATTAGTGGTTAAAAGTATATAAATGTGTATTTTGTTATAAATGTCCGCTGGTTTGTCTAGATCAGACTCTTATTCCTTGGCTGGATCGTGTCGAGACTTTGAAGCTGCACTGAAACTCACATTTGGACCTTCGACCCGTTGGACTCCATTGAAGTCACTATATGGAGAAAATCCTGGAGTGTTTTCCTCAAAAACCTTCATTTCTTTTCCACTGAAGAAAGAAAGACTTGAACATCTTGGATGACGTGCGGGAGAGTAAATTATCAGGACATTTTAATTCTGAAGTGAACTACTGCTTTGAATTCAACATGAATTCCATTGACTGAACGGCTCAAGAGTCGCTCTGGTGGCTCAAAATCTTCACCATATTTATGATCACTAGTTGCCTGGTAACACATAACTTACATAACATGTGACTCCTCGCCTCTCGGGCCGTGACGGATGAAGAGAATCACACGAGAACCAGAACAACAACACCACGCCGCTGCGGTTCTAGATTCATTCAGTTACATTTTTTGACTATATTCACAACCCCGCATTGAATACTCAATAATTCAGCGTTTTCGTCAATTATTCCTTTAGTCGTGGTCATGTGACTCTCACCTGACTCTGGAAACTTCTGGGCTCCTCGAAGTTGGTTTTGCAGCAGCCGATCAGACAGTTCTGTCCCTGAGAAACGCCACTGGAGAACTCCTGCTCCTGAAACCATTAAACCAGTCCAGAGATAAGTTCATATTGGGCTGTTACGGCCACTGTGTGAGGAGAACATCCCAGCATTCCCAATGCTTCCCGATGGTTTATTAGCATAATGAGGCAGTGATGTGGAAGAGTGATTATTTTACACCACTGAACAGTAAACGTCTGTCTGTCGCTCCTTCAGGTTCTTTATTAAGGGCTGTTTCCTCCTGCGCATCACACGTGTGTGTGTGTGTGTGTGTGTGTGTGTGTGTGTGTGTGTCTGTATTCCCAAGCGTAGCTAAATGCATGAATAATTCCAGTGCATAAGAGAGCAGCTCCATTTTGAAAAACGCATTTGTTTGGAGAACAGCACATGCACACACACACACACTCACACTCACATAAACACTCGCACACACACAATCACACGCACTCACTCACAAACTCAGTCACACTCACGCATACACACACACAAGCATGCATACACACACTCACAGACACACCTCCACACATACGCATACACTCACTTACAGGCATACACACTCACATTCACACACACGGATACACACACACACAGACACACTCACGCATACACATACACACAAGTATGCACTCATTTACACGCACACTCACACGCATACACACTCACTCTCACTCACACACACACACACTCACTCTCACACATACACTCACTCACTCTCACACACACTCACTCTCTCTCACACACACACATACTCACTCACTCTAACACACACTCACTCTCACACACACTCACTCTCACACACACATACTCACTCTCACACACACACACTCACTCTCACACACACACACTCACTCTCACACACACACACTCACTCTCACACACACACACTCACTCTCACACATTCACTCACTCACTCTCACACACACACTCACTCACTCTCACACACACGCTCTCTCTCTCTTACACACACACTCACACACAAGAAGCATGAAACAACTGCTTTTAAAAACTCATTTAAGCCATTGCGGAATGGATTTGGAAAGTATCGATATTCAACCTAAATTATTGTTTTCATGACCTTTAAAATATGGCACATATCAGACACTGGTGGTCACAAAGGGTAAATCAATAACTATATGCATCTCCTCATGAATATTAACAGCTTATAATCATAATAATGTGATTATGTTAATAACTCACGTTGTAGGCCAGGCGTTCCCTGTGCTCCAGGTCTCTGGGCGTGTTTGGCAGATACTCGTACCTGCTTCCCTCTCTATGGTTCACGGGCAGGGTCATGTGATTGTAGTACATCCTGAGAAGACAACAACAAAACACTCATATATTACACTGAAATGTATCTGTGTGAATATTAAAGAATGATAAAACAAGCCACGCCCCTCCCTCCAGCTATAGGACACGCCCCCTTCATACAAGATGTTGTTATTGTGTTTATAAAGATCTGACCTCATTCTGATATAAAGACCAACAGCAGCATAAAGACGCCTACAAAGAGTATGATGGTTATATGAACTATGAATATTACATAAATAGTAATATTAACTGTAATGGGTAGTTTATAATTATAGTAGTAATATTTTTTTTCCTATTAAACACCACTAAATGTAATGTATATATGCCACATTGCAAAAAGTATATATTTTTTAATAAACTGAACATTAATACTTGTGTTTATGCAAAAACACAAAATAAGAGTTTTCCTCCCTGTTCAGTATCAATCACAGGCCACCAAACTGCGAGTTAGATATTAAATATTTACAACAATAATTTGGAAATCTAATAAATTTTGAAAAACCGGAAAAAAAATTCTCATTTGCGTTAGGACAGAGGTTATGTCCGATGCGCGTGCAAATGACTCCTGTGAACCAGTTCTTTTGGTCAAAAAGATTCACGAAACAACACCGAACTTGTTGTGAATCGTGATTCAGGACTCTTGTGAACCGGTTCTTTTGAATAAGTCAGTCAAAAAGATTCACGAAACAACCTGGAAGTCGAAGCACTTTTAAATCAGACTCTCTCAATCAGAGAATCGTTCAGACTCAGAGCCGTTACGGACTCAACCGACGCCCTCACAGAAAAGCGCGCATTTTTCGTTTGAAAAGAACCGGGAACCGTTGGACTAACTTCAGATTAGTAAGATTTATATTAATCTATTTACTGACTGTTTGTTCATTTAACAATGTGTAATTAAAGATAAATATTCAAAACATTGAAGTATTTTTTATTTTTTACAAAAATATTATTAGTTATGGTTTAGCAGCACTGAGAGCCTGAAGGGAAACTTTCTTTGGGAGCAAGCATGTTTGGAACAATAATCAACACATAACTTCTTCAAACAGTAAGAAATGTGCTTAAATTTTTTTTATATAATTATGTAGGACATATTCAGTGCCAGCATCAAATTTAAACTTATTTCAATACTCAAAGTACTAAAATGTCCCTTAATGACAACACACAACTTTGACTTCTAAGCTAAAGTAAGATGCTACGCACTGTCTTTCTTCTCAATTGTTGAATTTGCAACTAAAATTTAATTTGGCTCCTAAAGGTTTAATTTTAGGAGCTAATTGCTCGCTAATCGTGTTTTTAGTCCGGAGCCCCACTGCATGCTTGATGTTTATCCTTCTAGACTGGAAAGGATCTCAATTGATCAAACGTCTTTTTGCTATATGAACTCAAGAGGTGAGCGTTCACCACACATGATGAAACTTATCAAATATGCTCCCATGCACATTCTCCTGCCTTTACATGCGCATGGATGCAAAACCTAGCATGACTGTGCCTTTAGGCCATTTACACGCAGAAGCCTCTGACGGAGCGTAACGGATGGGAACGTGTGTTTTGACAGGCACACATGCTCATTGGTCAGTGCTTCTCAGGCATAATTAAAATTAGCAACTTTTGGTCACATGACAGAGTACTTTAAAAAGTCCTGTCCTTCCAACACAACATGGCCATTGAAATCACTAAGTTCAAACAGTGTTGCAACACAAAGTAAGCTATTTTCTGTCGACGTCAGTGAAGCTTTCGTTATCGTTCGCTTCCAGTTATTTAAGCTATACAAAAACAGTCTGTTACTGCAAACTATATTCATATTATTTTAATCTATTATTGTAATAATAAACACACTGGTATGTAGCACAAATAGTTTTACCGTTTACTGCACTTTGTTATTCTAGTTACACTCTTTAAATAGAGGAGGTTTTAGCAGCGATGCCGGAGAAGAACCATTTTTGTTTTTAATATGCTTTAAGACAAACCATGTGTAAATTCATAAGTCGACAGCATTGCTGAGTATTTTCTGCTTAAAACTGCAGTGAACCAAAGACAGTCTCAAAAACACGCTTTGAAATCGCTGGTGTTTCTGACGTCACAAACTACCTTGTAACCAATCAGATCAACGTGTGATCGTCAACGAGTTGATCTCTGAGCTGAGTGAGTGAGTGGAGGCGGGGCTCATTTGCATATTCATAGAACTGCGTTCAATGAGGCAAGGGGTTTGAGTTACATTCAAGCTATTTTTAAGGCATGACATTTTTTTCAAAGAAAAAACGTCTAAATATGTCATTTTGGAGATCAGAGATGAGTTTTAGGGATAAAATGATTGACTACAGGGGAACTTTAGTAATCTAATGAACACTCTCCCACAAAATAAGGTGGATAGGTACATAACTTGAAGAATAAGTGCAGTATAATGAATTATAATCATAAGAAATACTAGTTTGCAATATCAAACTTTCGTACAGCTAAAAGTAACACTAGAAGTCGTGCGCATGCAAGTTAAAAATGTCCGCTCCTACGTTAAAGTATGCAAGCACCATAAAAAGAAAGTCGTTCACATAAGACTAGTGCTGGACGTTTTGACCAGAAATCCATATCACGGTATTTTTCAAAATTATACCAGTTTCACGGTATATGACGGTATTTTTTTTTTTCAAGCATGACTGGGTGTTAACCACATTCTCTACTGATTGAGAGAGTAAATACTGCAGTAGATTGACGTAGAATTCCCTATTTTACAGTCATGAGTGAATATTGTAGAAAAATCCACACTAGTATTAACACAGGTTTGCAGTGCTTATAAAGAGGCGCCAGCAGGAGGCGCTGTAGGAGCGGCAGAAACAGCGGTTTCCACGGTAACGGCTGTACACAAAGCGGTTTCCACGATAACTGCTAAACACAAACCAGCACTTAAAAACGCTGCTTTATCAGGAAAGATAAAGAAAGATTAAATGAAAATAACATTGAAACTTTTCTAAAGACAGTCAGTTCCCTTCACAGATACATTCATATAAAAACACAACGCCGCGTTATGACTGTGAAGCGTGCAGTGCTCATGTTTATTCACTGATGTCAATGCCAACCGCAAATAGACTTTCCAAAAGGCTGTGTTGATATTATTAACCAATGTATGGGAAACAATATAATTTGACAGCTATCAATTATAGTTTAACCTCTCCATCTTCACCTTCTCAGTAACACACACATCTGAGCATCACCAGTGAACAGTGAAAAGACCCCCTCAAACAGAGTCGCCGCGTTCCCATCGCTGTTAAAGCGACACACACCGGTATTGCGGTATATTAAAAATTCATATCATAACAAAAATAAACACCGGTATTCGGTATGAACCGGTATACCGCCCAGTCCTACACAATACACACTCGTAATTTCAATAATTTAATTTAACGCAACTATTTTGTACTTAAAAACGCAATGCTCATGAACTAGCATGGTACATAGGCCAATTTCAGCGTGAGATTGTGTTGTGTGTGAACGGCTGCATGTCTTTGTTTGTCCTGCAGGTGGCGCCGCTGAGCTACAGGTGTGTCTCACCTGTCCGAGGGAGGCAGACGAGGCAGGGAACACGAGTGCGGATGGACAGGATCCCACGCTCGCTCCGTTTGCGTGCTGCAATCCGTCGTTCGGTTATACTGCAGGCTCCGCCCCCTCCCCTCGATCTGGAGCGTGATTGGCTGCTCGTAGCTGGCCAGGATACGGAAGGCCTCTCGCTTCTGCAGGTGCGTCAAATCCTGACCGTGAACCTGAACGACAAACAAATCAACAGAACAACGCCATTAATTTCAGTCAGGATCTCGCGCGTTCAGCCGTTTTAGCGTACGCTCTATTTAACCTGATTCGGTTTATCACTACTATAAGTGGACTGAAGCGCAGTTGTGTGAACATATTCCTCTCTCAGCACCACAGCTGACCGGATTCGTACCTCACACACACACACACACACACACACACACATATAACGAAAATCTTGCTGCATCTTCATACCGACACACATCACTGCATGAGTCATGAGAGAGAGACGGCACACGTGTGTGTGTGTGTGTGTGTGTGTGTGTGTGTGTTTGAACCAGCATCATTGTCACTTCTAATCACCATCAGCACACAATTGTGAACATTTACACACACACACACACACACACACACACACACACTGGACTCACCCCCATCCCGTCGCCCATCCACGGCCCTGACAGTCGACAGCCCATCACCAAGGCAACAGATGAGCAGGATCGTGCGCCAATGCTGTGTATTCACTCCGAACGCAAGATGAAGATGAAGAGGATGAAGGAGCGATGCAGCTGCTGCCGGCATACATGAACACACACACATATACGCTCACAGACACACACACACACACACTCGCATACAGAGCTGCAGTGAGAGAGACGCGCAGGAGTATCAGACGAACGGAGCGCTGTCTGTCCTCTCTCTCTCTCTCTCTCTCTCTGAGCGTTTGACACTGAACACTGCCACTCAAGCCCCGCCCACCTCTGGCACATCTCTGCTGTGATTGGTCAAGCAGCTGCGCCTGTCAGCTGAGCGCGAGAGCTGATTGGCTGGCAGGGGTCGACCCTCGTTAGACGCTCGTGTCCAGCATTCGGAGATTCCGGAGCTGTGAAGACATAAAAATGCATTTAATTTATGAGAAGAATTAATTAACTCACTCATTATCACTAGTCCTAGTGTTAAAGCTAATGTGTGCAACCACCAATTTTGATTCTTGATTTATTCAAAGGACTTTTAGGACAAACATTAAAGGGGTCCTATAATGCCCCCTTTAATGTAAAATAAGTCTCTGATGTCCCCAGAGTGTGTGTGTGAAGTTTTAGCTCAAAATACCCCACACATTTTTTATAGCATGTTAAAATTGTCACTTTTTGAAAGTGAGCAAAAACGCACATTTTTTGTGTGTGTGCCTTTAAATGCAAATGAGCTGCTGCTGATGTGGAGTTAACTATCTTCTAGTCATTGATTAGCATTTTCTGTCATGATAATCTATAAATTGCGTTCCCGGGGGCGGGGTTTATGTAAATTCTAGGGTTAGTGATGTCACTAACCGTGAAGAAGCTTGTGTAGTTCCTACTAGCCGTTTGTTGTAGTCCTTAAAAAGCGATTTCTGTAAATGAAAATCTCTCCCTTTGCTTTGAACTTTGAGTGTCGTAACTTGATGAAGACGTAGTTTATGCTCAAATAGCAACATTACACACTAACTAAAGTTAGAAAAGTGAAATCATAATCAACCACACCTTTAAATGTAAATAGCAGCTCAGGGGCATCGTTTATAACCGCTGTGTCGCACAAAAACGGCCCTGAAAGAGTCGGACGCCACTTCCCACGCATACGTTCTGATTTATAAAAACAAACTTGACGGGAGGATAAACTGAATACGAACAGTTTAGCGACACCGACGGAGATCTGAGGGACTGATGAAGGAAAACCACTTTAAATATTCATTATGAGTCCTAATCATAAATACAATGATGTTCACAATAACAGTTTAAATAAATAAAAGAATGATTTAAACTATGTTTTACATCTGATATACACATTTAGATTAAATATTTGTAGTGGATGTGATGCTTTTGAACACTTTGAGGCATGCTGTGTTTTAATGTTTGCTTAGCGCATGATAATAGCAGAAAATATTTACACGCAAAAAATGATCAATAATGCACAATAAGGCCTATCTGTTTCCATTAAAAATATAAAGTAATTAAAAATACTATTTGGCCAGTGGAAAAGATTGAGAAAAACTTTCTCTGAAATGTATTTTATACTATTTATAATTTTTTATTCAAAAACAATGCAAGGATCGACTACTAAATTATTTTTATCAATGTAATGTTACGCACATCCGTATCTCATATTCTCCTAATGTCTTGTACCGTTAAACATGGTATCTCGTAGATGAATATGCATATGCAAATGATATGCAGATGAGGATATGTATAGTAAAACGAGGCGTTGTAAGCTCAGATATGGTTATTTCGGGGAGGAGGCGCATATGAACACAATCTTCCTCTGACTGGGATTATAAAGGGAATATTGCGCAGGTTCTGGCGTACGCACACTTTTAGTGTGTCTGAATATTTTTTGGCGTACGCCATTTTTGGCTTTCAGGCACACATACACTTTTAGTAAGGATCCTACGCTCAGTTTTATAAATGAGACCCAAGATCATTTGTTTTGAGATAATTTAGGTGAGAATTGTTTGAGAGCGTGCACAGATTCCTCTCTGGCGTGTTTCCGCTGGGTTTTTAAGGACTCTGGGATCCTGAACTCACTGGTGGGAGAATCGGGACGTGAGCGAATCTGACAGCCGTCAGGGAAACACGCGAGAGTCTCTCTTGCGGGCGGCTCATGAACGCACGCCAGAGGAAAGTGCAAATCTGTGTCGAGGCATCAGAAGCTCCAGTAAACCAGAAGAGAGGCATGAATAAATAAACCCGCTGTCCTTAAAGTCGGGGTTCTGCGAGGAGGATTATGGGAGGAAGAGAGATGTTCGCTGGCGAAGAAAGTACATGACAGAATCAGAGCGTAAAGAGTCAGAGTACACACACTCTCACTGGAGCACAAATCAAGTATTCGGGGTCGGGTTAGTTCACATTTACACAGTGAATTATTAACTAATTATATTATTAACTAATTAACTATATTAGCGTCCACACAAATGAACGATAACTATGATGATGACTATATTAGTGTTCACACTAGCGGACAATAACTATATTAGCGTCAACACCAACGGACGATAACTATAACGATAATTTCATTAGCATCCACACCAGCTAACGATAACTATATTAGCGTCCACACCAACGGACGATAACTATAACGATAATTTCAGTAGCATCCAAACCATCTGACGATAACTATATTAGTGTTCACCAGGGATGGAAATTAACTTTTTTGTCCACCGGCCACTGTGGCTGGTGGATTTCAAAATCTACCAGCCACTCAATGTTTTTACTAGCCACTTTCTTGTTTTTAACCGACAATGTGTAACTGCATGTGAAAAATAATACTACAAGATCTACAATAATTAAGCAGTTTAATTAATCTCAAGTCTCAATGAAATACTGACATTTTCTCTTTCTCTCTTATACCATGAACTGATATACATTTCATTAAATGAGTAGGGCAGATTAAACAAAAAACTGAACCGATGCTGAAACACACTCTATGCTGGAGGTTGCTCTCTCTGCGAGAGTATGCCTGTTCTGTCATATTTACATCATGCACTCGCGGCTAGCTTTCCTTTGGGACGGCAATAACCGCCTCTCGCGCTCAAGCCTCAACGGAAGAAGCGTGCGGTTAGATGTTCACACGGCTAGCTCTTTACGACGCAAGAGAGCTACCCCGCCCTGAAAATACACCATGCGCTCGCGGCTAGCTCTCCCTTTGGACGGCACACTGCCTCTCGCGCTCCCACGTTTTCTTCCCTCGTCGAGTCTCGACGGAAGAAGCGCGCGTGTGTTGAAGGTGTGCCTCCTCTAAAAGTGTCTGCCGTCCGGGTGAAACAGTATGCTATTTTTATTTACCCGCCACGGTGGCCGGTAGGTGAAGCGAGTTTACCCGCCACAACACAAAATCACCCGCATTTGGCTGGTGGCGGGTGCTAATTTCCATCCCTGGTGTTCACACCAGCGGACGATAACTATGATGATAACTATATTAGTGTCCACGCCAGCGAACGATAACTATGATGATAACTATATTAGCGTCCACACCAACGGACGATAACTATAACGATAATTTCAGTAGCATCCACACCAGCGGACGATAACTATATTAGTGTTCACACCAGCGGACGATAACTATGATGATAACTATATTAGTGTCCACACCAGCGGACGATAACTATGATGATAACTATATTAGCGTCCACACCAACGGACGATAACTATAACGATAATTTCAGTAGCATCCAAACCATCGGACGATAACTATATTAGTGTTCACACCAATGAACGATAACTATGACGATAACTATATTAGTGTTCACACCAGCGGACGATAACTATGATGATAACTATATTAGCGTCCACACCAACGGACGATAACTATAACGATAATTTCAGTAGCATCCAAACCATCGGACGATAACTATATTAGTGTTCACACCAATGAACGATAACTATGACGATAACTATATTAGTGTTCACACCAGCGGACGATAACTATGATGATAACTATATTAGCGTCCACACCAATGAACGATAACTATAACGATAACTATATTAGTGTTCACACCAGCGGACGATAACTATGATGATAACTATATTAGTGTTCACACCAGCGGACGATAACTATGATGATAACTATATTAGCGTCCACACCAATGAACGATAACTATAACGATAACTATATTAGTGTTCACACCAGCGGACGATAACTATAACGATAACTATATTAGTATCCACACCAGCGGACGATAACTATAACGATAACTATATTAGTGTCCACACCAGCGGACGATAACTATAACGATAACTACATTAGTGTTCACACCAGCGGACGATAACTATGACGATAACTATATTAGCATCCACACCAATGAACGATAACTATGACGATAACTATATTAGTGTCCATACCAGTGGACGATAACTGACGATAACTATATTAGCATCCACACTGAGGGACAATATTGTTGTGTTTATTATAAGCGCTGCAGTTTTGTCATCTGTTGCTTTAAATGCTCAAGCTCTTTAAAGTCCCACTGAAGTCCCCTAGGAACGCGCAGCTTTGTTTGATGCGTTGACGTAATTTCCACTGAAACAGGAAGCTTAGGCGGGACATATTGAATGGCTCCTCCCCCTTTTAAAATAGCCAATAGCGTTTAGTTTACCTCACAGACTGAGTCGTACTTGACGGCACCATGGAAGTGAATCCGAGCGCTGATGATACGCTGGATTCAATAGTAGAAATGTGAATAAATTCTAGCCATTTCATTCTTAATCGTACAGTTGGAAAACGTAATAAAACTCTAGCGTTTGAGCAACCGAACACACATCTAACACATGTTCCTCCATGTCTGTCAATGGTAGTGATGTCCGGTTCGTGAACGAATCGTTCTTTTGAACCGGTCGAACCAGTTCACCAAATCGAACTGAATCGTTCGGACGTGCCTGACAGTCACGAAATAAACCAGTATGTTACTCCAGTAACTCCGAGCGTTCACTGAACTGAGTCACGCTGTGCTGAGATGAGCATGAGTAGCTGAGACTGATACCGAACGCACAGGTTCAGCCACGGCGCTGTGGTCAGGTGGTGTTTATAGCAGAGGGGGCGGAGCTTTAGATGTTTTTAACGTTCATCAGCTGTTCTGAAAGAGATTCCAAGGAAATGTTCCTCTTGTGTTGTTACCGTTATAGTTTAGATGTTTCTCTGTGAGTCCTGAGGAGAAATAAACTTGAATGAGTCAATAGTTTTCATCCGATGAGAGTATAAAGCTATTAAATTATCATATTTAGATCTCTGATCTGAGCAGTTTGAGTCGAGAAATTACTGGGGTCTTTTCTCAGAAGAAACTTAAAAATCAATGAGATATTAAAGAGATTTTGTAGCGTGTCTTGCTCACAGTTGCAATCCCAGACTAAACCGTTGGATTAGGTTTGCTGGCTCTTTTATCGCTCAAGAGATTTCATTGTGTTTTCATTTCTCAGGATCAACTTTGGTTCAGATTTTTCTCCTAGATTAAGAAAAGAATGAGGAGAAACACTCTCACACACTCACACACACACTGCTGGAGGGACGTGTCAGCTCAGATCAGAGGAGACAGCAGTTGCACTGCAGGCTGTGTGAGTGTGTGTGTGTGTGTGTGTGTGTGTGTGTGTGTGTGTGTGTGTGTGTGTGTGTGTGTGCATTATTCCATATGACATATTCATATGAACGATGTATCGTGTCTCAGTCAGACACGTGTTGCCATGGTGAGAGCCCTTCACATGAACCTCATCAACTTCTGCAACACACACACACACACACACTACAGCCAAATATAGACAAACGTGCTGTCAGTCCACATGACAAACACAGAACACAACAGCAGATCCTGCCATCTGCGCTGTATTACATTCAGACACTAGCTTTTAGAAAGTATATATTTAGTTTATATATACTGTGTGTATACACACACACTACATCTAGTATAACAAAAATAGCAAGACAGCATATATATATAAAATATAATGCTGAAATGTTAATTTGCAGCAGAGGATTATTGTGACTGATTTGTGTTTTATCAGGAAGAAAAGCTGCTGGAAAAGGGAAGGATGTGAGCGGTCGTCATGGTAACACAGATACAGGGATGTACAGTGACAGAGATGCTCTGCGAGTCAGACAGACATTTACAGAGTCAAATATATTCTAGCCATATATGTGACAAAATTTAAACTGGAAAAAAATCAATAAATGTTTGATGAATAAACGATGTCAGTTTTAACATCTGTGTTTGGCGTAATACGCTTGCCCACCAGATGTCGCTGCTACACTTAAAATACAGCTTCATAGCTGAATTTATCATATTTAAAAAGTATATATATATATATATATATATATATATATTCCTTTAGACCGAAAACACTTTGTAATATATTCACACCGTTAAAATATATTACAAAGTGTTTTCAGTCTAAAGGAATATATATATATATATATATATATATATATATATATATATATATATATATATATATATATATATAAATGCAATCACAATATATGAAAACACAATGAAATCTCTTGAGCGATAAAAGAGCCAGCAAACCAAATCCAACGGTTTAGTCTGGGATATATATATATATATATATATATATATATATATATTCCTTTAGACTGAAAACACTTTGTAATATATTCATACCGTTAAACATGTATTTACTTACGATTGTATGAATGTTATTAGAAAATTGGCAACTGACTTCAAAACTTTTGATCGTTATGTTTTGTTGCATTGGGGTTTGTGTTTTAGTTTGGATCTTTTTAGGTCGTGTGTAGGTGTATAATGTGTAGATGTGTCGATTAAAGAGGAAATCCAGATCTGTAAAGCCACACGCTTCTATAATTATCGCCGAAACTTTACGGTAAGCGCGTTCTCGCGGTCTTTGTTTTTCCCCCGAATGTCGTCATGAAAACCTGCGCTTGTTGTCAATGTCCATATTTGGTCTCGGACGGAAGGTGAGCGTCACCCCAATACGCACTGTTTTCCACCTTGACAACCAATCAGTGAAGCGAGGACGCCTAGAGAGCCCGCCTCTTCTTTTGATTGGACGCTGGGCGTGTCACTCAGGATCAGCCCGACTGACGTCGATGGCTTTGTGTATGTGTGTGAGTGTGTATATATCAGCGGAATCTCCCCTCTCACAACACACCAGAGAGCAGTCAGAGAAACGGGACCCACTGGACCGAACATATCTCGGGGAATGTGTAGGGTTTCATCGTCGTTAAACTTGTTGCGTTAAATCACCAGCATCAAACCTAAACGGACGCCGGCTGTTGTGGTTTTTAACTTTCAGCAACTGTATTTTTATTCTGAACTCATTTGGACGGAGCACAATGACCCACGGTTCCGGAGCAGAGATGGTCCCGGAGGTTTCGGTCGCCGCGGGGTTTGTTTGTAGGCTTTTGCGCGGCCGCGGACGCTTGAGTGACGCGCAGCTCCAGGTGTTTAGAGACTGTCTCGCGCAGGCGCTATCAGGTACGAAAAAACTGATTATCTTCAATATTAGTTAATGAAAGTATCTTAAATACTATGATGTGTATATATAATACCAGTACATCGTAGCTCTTTATTATGTAAAGGCCTGTTCATACTAAGAACGATAACTATAACTCGCGTTTATCGATATCGTTCTGTTTATTTGTCACTTAAATGCTCGAGCTCGTTGCAGCAGGATGGATTCTGATTGGCTGTCGATGGCTGGATAAAATTGTTCTGATAGTGTTTCCAAAGATATCGTTTCTCTGTTATAGCTGTGGTGTGATGTATTTAACATTATCTGTTATCGTCCAGGCGCTATCAGGTACATAAAACAAATCTGCTTTTTCAATGTTTGTTATTGAAAGTACATTAAATACTTTGGTGTATAGGCTACATAAAAGTATCATAGTAATAACAGTATATCAAAGCTCTTTATTTTGTCTTTCTTTATCGTTCTGTTTATTCTAAGCGCGCTTGTGTGCTGCTTTAAATCTTCGAGCTGTTACAGCAGGATGGATTCTGATTGGCTGTCAGTGTTTTTATCGTTCATCAGCTGGATAAAATCGTTCTGAAAGTGATTCCAAAGAAATTGTTTCTCCGTTATCGTTTTAGCTTTAGTGCTATTCTTTGATATTGTTATCTTTATAGTTGTCCTTGGTGTGAACGGGCCTTAATACCATTCTTCAGTGATGATATGACTCTTTTCGCGAATATAACGCAAAGTATACAAAATGTGCATTTTGAGAACTTTTTACTTATATTAGGCAATTTCTTATTGCTGTGGTTTACTTGTAAGATTTTGGTCATATTTCCCACCCTAAGTGATCATGTTATTAAAGCTAGATAGCACACCACTGGATTAGCCCGTTTTAGTTAGATGCCAAAATAAACAAGATTTGTCCATTTTGTTTGTTCTATTGTCATGTATGACTATAGTGCATCTAACATAACACATAATAGTGGTATCCTAATTAAAAAACATTGCAAAATTTGCACAAATTTCTGGAAATTACCACCACAAAGTCGCTCATTTTGATCGCTAAAATCACCAAAATATATCGCGAAATCCTGAAAGGAACTGATATTATATTTCCTGAGGTAAAATATAAAGGATTTTAACGTAAGTGTTTCCTTTTTTTCCTTTAGAACACTACCAGCATCATTGGTTCCCCGACACGCCGCAGAAGGGCTCCGGTTACCGTTGCATACGGATCAATCACGAAATGGACCCTCTGATTGGGCGAGCGGCCAACCGTATGGGACTGACCAGCGGGCAGCTTTTCTCACTCTTGCCGCGGGAGCTGACACTCTGGGTGGACCCGTACGAAGTGTCCTACCGCATCGGCGAGGACGGGTCCATTTGCGTTCTCTACGAGGCGGAGCCTCCCGTCTCAAGCCCCGCCCCTAGCATCTCAGCATACGACCAAACGGCGAGCTGCAAAAACCGCTTCATGATGGGCGGCCGCACGAGTCCTCCCAAAAACTACCTGATGATGGTGTCCAGCTAAGCGCACGGGACCGGTTCTGCCTGGACTCGCGCCTGACCGACCAACTGCAACGTTAAGAGCTGTAGCTGTTCCCGTGACTTCACTTCGTAAACCTTTATTTAAGATGAACGTTAAAGCACTGGTTGTTACGTGGCTGCTGGACCACCGACTCTGGAGACCTATTAGCACTGTTCTGTGTGACTCGTTTATTTTGATCATCCCAAAACAGGTTTTGGGGTGTTTTCACTGGTGCTCACGCACAGTTTCAGTGCAACTACGATACCTCACGAGAATGTAAAGCAATTAAGGGGCCTGAAACATACTTTACGCAAGTACGCAAATGTTTTAACTTTAACAAGCGTACAATGTTTTCAAACAACCATTATGGCAAAAAAAACGTACTGCCGTTTAATGCTTTGGTTTGCTGTAGCGCCACCTCTGGCAACTCTGAGAATGCGGCAATAAAACCGACTGGTGTTCAACGTTTCAGTTTGTTATAGTGCCACCTGTGGCAACTCTGAGAATGCGACATTGTTTTATAACGTATTTGCATTCGCATGCTTGCGTACAGTACGTTTCAGGCCTAAATATGCTGTGGACTTTAATAATTCCTAACAGGAGCTGCTATTGAACGTGGCGCCACACAAACAAACTCCCATAATCCCCTCTGCCTTAACCACAGCGCCACCGCGCCCTTAATAAACGTCACTGCCTGGCTCTTTTAGTCTTACTGTGCAATATTCAGGCAATAACTTCCTCTTGTGATGGCATGAAATGAGTTGTGCGGATTTGGGGGAAATTACTGTATTTTCCCAGAATGCTTTGCATGTGGTATGTTGGTTGGTATCAGGCCGAAGCGCCAGCAGAGACTCACATCAAGCATTCTGTCTCTCTCGGGCTGCTGAGCAGCGCGTTTACTGTTTCAGACAGAGTCTATGTAGTTTGTAAGCTATTTTGAAGCAGAGTTGCTTTTAATGTACACTTTTATAAATGCATTTGTGCATAAAGTAGGTTTTTATTACAATAAACCTTTTGTGAATGAAGCGTTTCTCTGTGGTCTGATGTTATTATGCTGTTGTAATGAGGTTTCAGCTCTCTGAGGTGTGTCGTTCAGGCGTTCGGTGGGCAGGTGTGTGTGTTATCTGGATGCGTCTGGGCTTGTTTTTCTCCTACACACACACACACACACACACACACACACAAACTGAAAGACGTCAGATAGTCTTATCAGCAGCCTTTGCTAAGAGATTAACTGTGAGCCGCCTGATTAGACAACGTTTAACTGAAGGTTACTAACTGCCAAATTTCGATAAATTTGTTTAAAATGGACTTTTACCCAATATTTGAGTTTTATTAGAGAATTAGCAAAGCAAAATGTTAACATCAAACTATTGGTATCACTCAAGAGTTGAATCATTATTTTAGCTACATGCTAACATCAAACTATTAAAATCAACTGAGCAACATGCTACTGAAAAATTATTGGAATGAAGGAAATTTTGGCTACAAACTACTATTAAACTTGTAATCAGTAGGCGATTTGAACATTTAGCAACATGCTAACATCAAAAAACTGAAATCAACTGAACAACATGCTAATGAAAAATGATTGGAATGAAGGGAATTTTAGCTACAAATTACTAATAAACTATTGTAATCAGTCGGCGATTTGTGCATTTAGCAACATGCTAAAATCAAACTCTTCTGAAATCAACTGTGAACAACATTTTTAATGTAAAGTTATTGGGATTAATGAAAACTTAGCTACAAACTAATATTATAAATTATTGGAATCAGTAGGCAAGTTGTCCACTAACATTATTGAAATCAATCAACATGCTAATGTCAAATTATTGAAGCAAATAAAATTTTAGCTACAAGCTAATAATGTTGCACTTAGTAGAATCTGTTGTAAATCATGTTTTTCTTGTGTTTTGCGTGAGTAGCGCTATAGTATCTGCCTGTGTGAAGAGTTTCAAGCGTTCACTCGCGATCTGAAAGGTTAGCGCTCTGTTTAGGCAGTAGGCTAGGCAACGCTAGCTTTCTGAGCCGCTCTATTGTGCGTCTCTGGCTGTTTTGTTCTGTCTGTGAGTGATTACGGTCAGCTGGGGATTTGGGAGAGTTTCTTTCCTGACGT
>JAPDVR010000020.1:1171268-1208768 GCA_026230005.1 Gila orcuttii | reverse complement strand
AAACAAACCTTAATCATTTTAAGATATTTATTAACACTCAAAACCACTGATGTACATTTAGTTTGAGGTATATAAAGGCAAATTGTAAATATCCATGTTTCGTATCGACCTGTACTGCAATTTGCGTGCCGTTCTCCGTTGCGAGGAGCGCCACCTGCTGGTACGGTGTCGAGTTCCCTTCGGTCATGATGCCGTCTGACGTTACTATGGCAACCTGAAGGATGAACGCAAAGACCAGTGAATGACTTGAGCTCTGATAACCATGCAGTACCCTTATCCATCCCATAATACCCACCTGCTGCATCTCTTTGCCATCTGTAACCATGGTGACGTGCTGCCCGGTGTGGCCCCGTTGCGTGGGGACGGCGATGGTGGTTCCGTCCCGGGTAACCATGGTGACGGCCGTGCCGAGGACCTGCAGGTGTGAGCTGAGGATGTCGTCCGTTTCCATGGTAACCTCGCCATCGCGTTCGTTCTGCTCGGATGCCTCGAAAACCTCTGCGTCTACACACACACGAAACTGTTCTTTGCAAACTTCTTCACCAAAAAAAAAAAGTGTTGGAGAAATCTGAAGTGAGATAACGTGGAAAGTGTTTCTCACCGTCCTCGGCGGTGTCGAAGTCTCCGTGCGCGGTCCGCTTGTGCATGGCTAGCGTCGACGTCTGTCTGTAGGTCTTCCCGCAGTGGCTGCAGGTGTACGGCTTGCAGTGTGTGTGGACCACGTGATGCTTATAAAGGCTGGAATATTCCGTGAAACTCTTGCCACAGCCGGGAACCGTACACAGATACGGCTTCTCACCTTAACATCGTTAAAAAAGTTAGTTGGAAAATAATCATATGAATGCACTTAAAAATTCAAAGCAAATCGTCAAATCAGAAAGCTAAGAACCGTATCGATTCACTGTTTACCCAAAGATTTAATTCATTCATTTAATTTAATTTGAATTAATAGTTTTAGTTAGCTATAACAATAATGTTTAGCTTATGTCAGTAAGTACGTATGAAGCACCGCTCACTTTCAAATCAAGCAGCGAACTTGATCACGGACAAATCTGCGTGGGGAATGTGTCCGCGAAATTGCGCAAATTCACACGGTTTCCTATTGGAACCACTGGATTTTGGCGAGCAATGTAGTGTTAATTTTGTTAACGAAATCTATGACGAAAAATGTTCGTAGACAACCTTTTTTTCCATGATTAAGGCGTCTCGATGACGAGACGACACCAACGTCATTAAACGATAACTACGACTATATCAACATAAAATAACGTTGACGAAAAAAGACAAGACTGAAATGTAGTTTTAAAAAAAAAATTGACCAAAAACACTCTTTGTTTTGTTGAATAAAATAGGAGACAAGGCTGTTTTTAACAAGCCGCTACGAGCTTTAATGCTTACGGTTGCCAGATTTCAAGATTTTAAATCCCCCAATCAGAGCATTTCTGTTAAAAGAACACGTTTTCTAACCAGTGTTTTACATAGTATTTGCAATCTGGCAGACAAACAAGTAAACTGGAGTTTAGCGATCTTCATTTGAGATATTCTGCTCAACTGAAAGTGTTGCTTGCGCTGTTTGTTATTTGTTATTATTTATCGACCAAATTATTTTTTTGGGCAGATAATGCCAACATTAAAAATGAATATATATCGGCCGATACCGATATCGTGGCCAATATATTGTGCATCCCTAGAGATTTACCCCGAGGGCATTTTTTTACCTTCATAAAAGGCGTTTTTTTCCCCTAATCTTATTAAATGTATGATTCATCTTTTATTTTAAATCCTCAAATTTGATTTGATCAATACATTCAATTAGAATAAGACACTATAGGGCTGTTGAACATGAACCTAAACCATTAGGGGCGACAAGTGACCGTCTTAATAAGCGAGTCATTTATTCAAACAATACGTTCACTGGACTGAGAATTCAAGAATAAGGCAGTTGTTTATAAATGAGTAATTGAATCAGTGACTCAACCGATTCATTCAAAACGCTGAACTAAAAACATGGAATGTCGCTCTGATCTTTGTTTGGAACTATTTTCGCTGCCGAAACGATACAAAAACAGTCAATATTTTGCATGTGAAATGTAAGTGACTTAATATACTACTTTGTTTATTGAACTGTCATATGAAATCAGTGACACGTTTTCAATCGTGATGGTATTCAGGAAGTGTGTATCGTGTTATAAATATAAATATATGATTAAAAACTAAAAAGTACATTTGACACAGGACTAAGACTAAATTAAAAAGTAGCTGGCAGAAGTAAGACTGGAGCGAAGGTCAGTGTGTGTGTTACCTGTGTGAATCCTCATGTGGTTCTTGTAGTTGGTGGCGCTGGCGAACGCTCTCCCGCAGGACGGCTCTGGACACAGGTACGGCCTCTCGCCCGTGTGTGTGCGCGTGTGAACCTTACGGATGTTGGACGTGGTGAAGGACCGTCCGCAGCCCTCGAACGGACATTTGAACGGCTTCTCGCCTGAAAGAAAGAGTCCACAGCTTGCTGAGGATTTCTGCATACACACTCACTCAATAGGGCTGGGTATCAGTCAAAAAATGTCAATATCGGTTCCTAAACGATATTTCTTTCCGATAGCAGTTTTATGAACAGATAATGTTATAGCAGAGGCTGTAACATTAATGTGAAGAGGGGAATAAACAAGACAGCTGAACGGTTAATGCCGCCAAACTTAAGGATAAGCACACTTTACAAGATGCCTAGTTTCATGTGAGTTAATTACGCTTTTCCCATTTTAACTTTTCTGGATTCCGTATTTTTTTTTTTTTTTTTCTGGATGGTTAAATTAAATTTTAAATTAAAAAGCACGTATAATTAATTGAAATCATCAAACTTGTTCAATTTAACAGCAATTTATTAACAGTTTACTTTTAACATTACTTTTTTTTTATGTTTTTTTTTTTATTTCAAATTCCATTTTATTTTTACCTTGTTCTGTGCTTTCCGTTTTATTTAGTCTATTTCAATTTTAATGGTTTAATCAAAAACATATCTAATTAATTAAATTAATATAATAACTAAATAAATAGGGCCCTATGAAATGTTTATTTATTTAATTTTATTCTTTGTTGTGTATTCTAATTTTCCTGGTAATCAAATGAAAGCATAAAGCATTAATTTTATCTTTTATTCAAATGAAAATTAAACAAGCTTGTTCTTTAATTTTTGGGCAAATAAGTGCTACACAACAGATTTACTGTTAAAATTATAACATGAAAGAAATTTTGTTAAATTTGTAATACTAATTCGATTAGTAGTAGTAGTAGTAGTAGTAATAATAGTCTTATAATAATAGTCTATCGCAGTTTCTTTACCAAACTTGTATTTTGACGAGTAGCTTCTTCTGTGATGTGATTAAAGTTTCTCTCAAATGAAATGCTGTCAAAGTGAGAATATTAAACCGCAAAAGTATTTATTTAAATATGAATCCTGCATGCGCCATCCAGCCGGCGTAAACTAGTGTCTTTCCTTGACGCCTCGCCACAGCCAATCACACGCACTTGATTTGGGCGCATCATACATGCTTTATGCTTATTGGCTCACTGACGTTGACAAGATTAACCTCTCAGGTATCGAGATTTGGTACCGAAACAAAACATTTTTTGATACTCAATGGTATCAAGGCAATTTAATCAGTGCCTAAAAAGTACCGAACTCGACACCCAGCCCTAAAACTCCTGAAACTGAAGATCGCGCGAGTGCGCAGCTCGTACCGGTGTGTGTGCGCACGTGTTTCTGCAGGTCCCCGGAGGTCTTGAAGGCCTTGTAGCACATGTCCTCGGGGCACTTGTAGGGCTTCTCTCCGGTGTGTGTGCGCAAGTGGCTCTTCAGCCCGTACCCTGTGGCGAACGCTTTCCCGCAGGACGGCACCTCACACCTGTACGGGCGATCGCCTGTGTGAGAGCGCTCGTGCACCTGCGCGACACACACACACACACGCATCTGTGAGTGCTCAAAAGAACTGTGCCTGTTGCATAAAGAACCTTAAGTGTAATTTTCCCTTAAGGGCCGTTCACACCAAGAGCAATAACTATAAAGATAACGGTACCACTTTATTTTATAGTGTCCTTGTTACATATGTTACATGTAATTACCATAGTAATAACAGTAAATTATGCATAATTACATGCAATTAACCCTCAACCAAATCCCAATCCTACCCTAACCCTATAGTAAGTACATGTAGTTAATTAATATTACACTGTACTTAAATATTTAATTACACTGTAACAATGACACCTTAAAATAAAGTGTAACCAAGATAACTATAGTAACACTTTATTTCGATAGTCCACTTTAGACATTCTACTAACTATAAGTAACTTTGCAACTACATGTCAACTAACTCTCATTAGAGTATCAGTAGACTCTCTGCTTAATATCTAATTACACTTTATTTTGATGGTCCTCCAACAGACAAGTAACTTTGCAACTACAAATGAACTATTCACTTTTGGGTTTTTCTCCTAACCCGAACCATAACCCAACAGTTTACTGATACTCTAATGAGAGTTAGTTGACATGTAGTTGCAAAGTTACTTATAGTTAGTAGAATGTCTAAAGTGGACTATCGAAATAAAGTGGAACCAAAACTATACGGTCTGTATATAACTCACTATATTTGCGTCCACACCAACGAACTATACGGTCTGTTTATTCTAAGCTCGCGCGCTGCGGTTTCAAAGTGTTTAGAACGTCATTGAACATGTTTTTGCTGCATTTACAGGCTTTAACCAGCAGATGTCCTCAGCATGCTGTGTCTCGAGTGAAGCTAGCGTAATCGAGCTAATAATCTAACAGTGAATTTAGCTGACGAAGTCAATATAGTGGAATAAAAACAACACTAGTCTTTTTCACCGCAACTTCAAAGGAAGCAAGACAATGTTGTGGAAACGAGTGCTGGAAACCTGAGGTACTTCTCATCGTTTATTCAGAGCGTTTGAACGATTGTTTTCCATTTTCTTGAAAAGAGGCTTGACTGTCAAACAGTGCTGGGTTTGTCTGGACCTCAGCGATTAACTCCTTCACAATGCGCGATTTTAAATGCGCGAGCCCTTTAAATATGAGTGTATTCTGATTGGCTGTCAGTGATTTATCGTTCGACAGCTAGAAAAAAAAATCGTTCTGAAAATTAGCGCAACGATATCGTTCCTCACATCTTTCTCGTTATAGTTGTGGTGTGAACTCTGCTAATCTTTAATACGGGGATCGATTTTTACAACTATATCTTTATCGTTATCTTCCTTGGAGTGAACGGGCCTTTAGGTTTCCCTTAAACTTAAGGGTGTTGCGAAAAATAACCCTTAAGTGTTACTATTTTAAGTACTATTTTTCCCTTAAGTAAACAATAAGTGTTGCTTAAAGGGGAACTGCATTGTGGGAAGGCTGTGTACCTTCAGATGGTGTGCTGTTGTGTAGAAGCGTCCGCAGCCGGTGTGTCCACAGCGAAAGCTTTTCTCCCCGACCGGCTGAGCTTTACTGGAGCTCCACACCTTCCCCTCAAACATCAGCTAAAAAACATGAAACACACACACACACACACACACCAGCGCTGTCAAAATGGCTGGAAAGCGGAATTCAAATTTCTTGCTTAAATATTAGCAAAATTCAAATTATATTCGAATTCTTAATAATAAGAGGAAAAAAGTACTGTACTATCTCCTATGCCCACAAGAGGGCGCAATACGCAAAGATAAACCAAATCAAGCATCGCATCTTTTAATGAAATGACACTCACTTTTTAAAGTCCATTAACTTTTGAAATAATTGTTCTTAAAGAAAATATAATTTTCTTAATGTGCATGCAAAGAAATTTATGTTACAATAGTGCATAAATCTGTCCGTGCATCAGTAACTTGAGAAAACACACTTCAACACACAGCGTAATGAACTACATGAACACACAATAACAAATAATCCACTTCTACACACTACATCTACATATTGATCATCAAACACACCAGACGCTCTTGATCTGAGCGAGTGCTGAATGCTTTCTGTTCACAGTGTTTCCAGCTGATGAAACACACTCTCACACATTCACACACACACTCAGCTCTGACCGATGTGCAGCTTTGGTCAAGTGTGTCGTTGCACAATTTTTCCCACAAACTGAGAGGGTTTTCGTCGGCAGGAAGAGCCTTTTCCCGCCATTTTTCTAATTAGCAACACAGCTGCCCCGCGCTGTACTGGATAAGCTAGCAGAAAGAAACCGTGTCAGTTACGTCATCATCATGTCGCGCGCTAGAGATGCGCGGATGTAAAATAGCCTAAATTAAACGCACTTCGGCAAACCTGACCTTATCTGATCAATACTGTACAATGTACAATATTGTATAATATAATATATCTGTACAATATTTTCATTGTAGCCTAATAGAAAACGCATTTTGGCACATAATTTCAACATGCTGCTATTGTATGGGGCGCGCGTTTGTAAAGCGGCTCACGCTGAAAATAACAGCAACATTTTGTCACATTCAGCTAAATGTTGAATCTAAATGTTAAATATAAATGTAAATCAGATAACTCAGATAGTCAGATAACAATATTTAACAATGTATACATATATTTTTCATTTGATTGGTTCAACCGCTCACCACCCGCCCGAATTTAATTAAAATATTTTTTTTTCGTCACGTCATCCGCCCGATCCACGGTTTATCCGCGGAGTCTGCAGCTGTAACCGCCAACCGCGCATCTCTATCGCGCGCCTCTCGACACACAAAAAATTCAAATGCATGGTTTTTGCATTCGAATGTGGAGTTTGTTTTTAAATTCGACGAATATTCGAAATTAGAATTTTTATTTGACAGCCTTACAGACAATTACACACCTGTCAATCACAATCTGTCTCTGTCTCTCTATCATACCCAAGCGGCACCTTCCAGTCTCTCTCGCTCTCTCTCAACACTGAAGTGCTTAAACTGCAGTTCCTCCACTGGCCACTAGAGACCGGCTGCAGAAGAGACTCAATCCCATAAACCCCCATGTTAATATGCCCAACTTTACAGCAGAAAAAAACATGTTTACAGTCTGGTGTTAAAAGTGGTTTTGGTCTATAAAGCTAATTTTGCTCTTCATGACGACTGTGAGGGGGTGAATTTTTTTATAAGTCATCCGTTTAAATTATATTAAGCCTTAAAGTTCTGCATAATTAAGGGCGTGGCCACTTGAGTGACAGGTGGATTGCCGCTGAGTTCACTACTAACCATTTGTCTGCTAGCGTTAGCGTCACGTCACCTCATTTTCGTTTATCCGCGAGTGATGCGCGGCCAAGATGGCGACGGCCGGCTCCGCCCACTTTGGGCTTCAAAAACGCTCTTCAGAAACACTACGGATGACGTCACACACACTACGCCCAGTGTTTTATACAGTCTATGGTCATACCTGTATGCTGGTCTGCTCCCCGTTTGTGTTCTCTGTGTTTTCATCGACCTCGACCTCTGACCCCGTCAGCTGTGCCACATCAAATCAAACATCAGTGAAGTACAATGACGGTATGATGTAAAATGACGGTATGATGTAGCGAGCGTCGTGTCGGCGTCAGACCTTGCTAGCGTAGCTCTCCAGCGCGGCGATGGCGTCGGGGTCCGTGTTCATCTGGTGGTGTATGTACGCGGTGCTGCCGTCCTCCAGCTGAACCGCCTCCACCGCGCCGGGCCCGAACCCTTCTGTCACACACAGAGGTTAGAGGTCAAACGCACACAGAGGTCAAACGCGTTCAGAGGTCGTGTACTCGAGCGGTTTGTGCGGCACCTTTAGGCGTGTGGTGAATAAACGCCGTGCTTCCGTCCTCCAGCTGTACGGCCTGACCGTCCTCGAACGCCAGCGACTCTACACACACACACACAGACACACACACACACAGACACACACACACAGACACACACACGGGTTCATCAGCATCAACTACACTTCATTTAGGTGAAGTACTATAATGGCTAAAACTGTTACTGGAATAAATATAAATTTAAGCTAGATAGAAATACATAAAATAAAAATGACAAAATCACATAAAATTACTAAGAGTTTAGAATGTTAAAGCTAAACACTAATATAAAATACTAATAAATAGTATGCAAATAATTTGATGGTAGTAATAAAATTTGATGGCATCTGGTAACAATTTAGTTAAGGTTGTTTACTAATACAATTTTAAAATCAAATTCAAATTCGTTAATGCACTATGAACTAACATGAACAATTGTTATTGTTTATTTTAATTATATTAGAACTGATTATAATTTATGTATTCTAAATAATGGATACTGACGAAGGCATAGAGCCGAAACGTTTGTCTACTTTATCTCGTCTATAATAAAAGATTTTTAGAGTGCAGACTTTTTTTTGCATTTTTGTATCTTAAATGATCAAATAAACCTTTCTGCTGAACGGTGACGTGCTGAATGAATGCGGTGGTGCCGTCCTCCAGCTGAACAGTGTTTCCCTCCACCAGACTCCCGTCTGCAGAGAAAACACACTCAGTTACACACACACACACACACACACTGACCGGCTGTTCGTCAGTACACTGCAAAAATGCTTTACTTACTTTGATTTTTTTCTCTTGTTTCCAGATCTAAAAATTCTTAAATCAAGAAGCATTTACTAGATAGACAAGTAAAACTGATTGTGTTGTTTTCAGAAAAATAATAAGTCAAAATTAAGTGAGTTTTTGCTTGAAACAAGCAAAATAATCTGTACGAGTGAGTGAATGTGTGTGTGTGTGTGTGTGTGTGTAAAAGTAATACTAATTATCTTATATTAATAAACTAATAGTCTTTATTAATAACAGTTTTCTGTATTTTTCTGAAAACAACACAATCATTTTATACTTTTTTCATTTTTTTGACAAAAAGTTTTAGAAACACAGTTTTTGCAGTAGACTGGAAAAGATTTCTAAAAATCACAAAAAAAGCAATTAATAAATTTAGTGAAAAACATCAGTAGAAAGAATTTTATTTGCAATGCAGATATTTCCAGCAATTTTGTTGTTATTTTATAGTATTTACTAATATTTTGAACTAACTTTTATTTTCATATTTTCAGTTTTTATTATAATTTTACTTTACATTTTAATTTGTATTTTTGTTACTTTCGTTACTAACACAAGTTTTTTACTAAAAAGCTTTTTTTTTATTCAATATTTATATTTTATTTCAACTTTCAATTACTGACTATTATTTTCATACACTGGTTTGTTTATATAGCTCGATAATTTATAGAACTTTATTTGTGAATTTAGTTAGATCATTTAATTTATTTTAAGGGGTCATGACATGAGAAATAAAATGATCCTAGAAATTAAAATGTAAAGATATTTCCAGCAATTTTAAGATATTTCCAGCTAACTTATGGAACCTTGATCACAGAATCAAAACAAAAACAAAAAATATATATTTTTAGCATTTTCTTTTAGGTTAATTTAAAAAAAAAATAGCATTTCAACATTATTTTAATGACAATTAAGCAGATTTTCAAGCAGTGTGAAAAACTGTAAAGTATGTTATGATCATTTGTTGTACTGGCTTTAACTTATGCTGACTTAAATAAAACGTAATTTGTAATAAAATTAGACAGAATAGACAACAATGATAATTACAAAACACCCAGTAATTTTAGTTGAAGTACTAAAATGGCTAAAACTATAACTGAAATAAATATAAATTAGAGCTAAATAGAAATATTTAAAATAAAAATCACATAAAATTACTAAAAATGTAACATAATAAACACTAATATAAAATATTAATAAATACTACAACAGTACACAAACAATTTTATTGTAGTAATAAAATTTGATGGCATAGACAATATTGAGAATTACAAAACACACCGGGTGTTTTGTAATTCTCAATATTGTCTATGCCATCAAATGTTATTATTATTAAATTACTATTTTTTTTTTACTATTACTAACAATTTAATTAACATTGTTTACTAATACAATTTTAAAATCAAATCTTTTCAAATTCCACTATGAACTAAGATGAACAATTGTATTATTTATTTTCATTATATTAGAACTGATTACAATCATAATATTGATAATTTATGTATAATATAATTGATGTATCCTAAATAATTGTATAGCTATCATTAACAAATAAATAAATTCTGTGAAAAATATATTGCTCATAATTCATGTTAGCTAATCATGAGAAATTAATGAAAACAATGTCAGTCAAATCTAATGATGCCTTGTTTTCTTTTAGCAAATTATATACAGGGTTCGTACAGATACTGTATAAATAAATTCCAGGACTTTTCAAGCACTACTTTTTTTTTTGTTTTCAAAACAATATCTTAAACTCAAATTACAGATATATTACAACGCATTCAATAATATATATTAAATACAAAGTTTATAATGGCTACTATTGTTTAATAAATAAGATTTTATATTATAATGTTGTTGTACTTTGTAACGAGAAAAGGTCTGATGGGAGTTACCTGAAAAGATTGCATTTGTGTTGTTTCTAAATGAATATATATATTATATTTAAGTTCTTTTGAAGTACATCTTCGTAAATGTGTCTGTTTTCAAGGGTTTTCCAGGACTTAAATATCAAAAAGTCAAATTCAGGACCCCTGTGTATATGTGTGTGTTCTTGTGGTTTAGTGGACACTCGTCTCACCGTTGATGTAAGCGGTGGAGCCGTCGCTCAGAGCCACGGCCTGAAGCCCCAAACCCTCCATCATCCTACACACACACACACACACACACACACACTGTCACAGGCTCTTCATTTAACACTTCCTGTCGATCGTTTCAAACACAGTGATTAGAACAGTCAAGTGAATAATGCAACCAATCAATGCAAACAATAGGCTTAGGAAAGTACAGTTCATGTTATGTGTGTTTATTAGGGCTGGGGGGGATTGATTCGCCTAGCTATCGCGGTGTTTTTTTTTTTTTTTACGATTCTAAAATCTTTTTTTTTTATTATTATTATTCCAGAATCGATGTCCTTGCTTGTAGACGAGTTTGACAGAAGTTAGCCACTCTCGTTCCAACAGAGAGGATGAAATGTGTCGTTATCTACGAGTGTTGAGTGACGTTATATCCCTTTAAAAGTGGACGCGGCGTGAGACTGAACACACAAAGTTCCTAAATGACAACGATTTGCATGTCTATTAAACCTTTGACAAAATCACAGCGGAAAATTCAGATCTGTGTTTGATCCAGAGAGAGCAGTCGTCATGCATGAAACAGTTAAAAAAACAGTCTTTTCAACCACACAGTATCTATTATTTCTGTCCTTCAATTATTCAGATTATCACAGAAATACTGGGATAAAAGTTTAAAGTTCAAATATAAACACTGATGTCTATAATAGCGATCAAAATACAGTAAATCAGCTTTTGATAGAAACATGGCGCTTAAAATAACGCATTTATCGATTACATTGTTTCTCCACTAGGTGGCGACAAGTGACTGTTAAAAAATGTATTTGTTATTGAATCATTTATTAAAGAGAATGTAGTTACTGTGTGATGCTCCTGAAATAAAAGTCAGATGAATTGTTTTTGTAAATATGACTCATCTTATACATCATGTCTGTATAAGTGTATGATTTAACTTTTCCCTATGGTCTAGTGTTAAAAAAAATTGCAATATATTGCAATATCGAGTCGCAATTCTTAAAAAAATCGCAATACATATCGTATCGGCACCCAGGTATCGTGATAGTATCGAATCGGGAGATCGGTGTATCGTCCCAGCTCTGCTGTTTATAGGGATAGTTGATTGACAGTTGTAACATTTGTACGTCTGTGGACGGAAGACAATAATACTACGGGAGCTTGTTTCCGCCACGGAATAAAAAATAAAAATGGTAATTGTGACTATTTCAGAATTCAAAACTGGCAATTGTGAGTTTCTATCAAAATTCTGAGGAAAAACTGTCAGGATATAAACTCATAATTGCAAGAGAAAAAAGTTAGAATCAAGATATATTTTTTTTTATTATTATTATTCTGTGCTGGTAACGAGCTTCCACACAAATAGCGTCATATTTCAATCAGTCAGTAAAATGTTGATTCAGTTTTGTTGCAAAATTAGTCACTATTCAGTTGAAGAGTTAAAGTCCCCCTGTGGTGAAAATCCAGCTTTTAATATTGTTTATGTGTCTATGTGGTGTTTTTAATACGCTTTAAGACGAACCATGTGTAAATTCATAAGTCGACAGCATTGCTGAGTATTTTCTCCTTAAAACTGCAGTGAACCAAAGACAGTCTCAAAAACACGCTTTGAAATCGCTGGTGTTTCTGACGTCACAAACTACCTTGTAACCAATCAGATCCACGTGTGATCGTCAACGAGTGGATCTCTGAGTGAGTGAGTGAGTGGAGGCGGGGCTCATTTGCATATTCATAGTACCGCGTATACTATATGAGGCAAGGGTGTGAGTTACATTCAAGATATTTTAAGGCATTAAGATTTTTTTCCAAAGAAAAAACGTTTAAATATGTAATTTTGGTAATTTAATATGAGTTTTAAGAGATACAATTATTGACTACAGGGGGATTTTTTTCGCGGGCGAAATCAACGAGATCGAGAGTTCCCCGCGCTTGAATTCGTTGCCTTGACCACACTTTTTTTTTTTTTTTTTTTTTTTTTTGCTGTTACAGTAACTCAAGCAGACATTTTGCATTTTTACCAAAATATGTTGAAAGAAGCATATTTGTGCTGCTGCACAAAACACTACAAAAGTACTACCATACTACGATAATACCATAGTGTTTGAGGAACCCGGGTGTACCAGGTAAATAACTTTGAATATGAATATAGTGATAATTCAGTATTGTGATACATATCAAACGTCCAGAATTATACCATGTTATTATAACAGTACTTTTGTAAGTGTGTTTATAGTCCGCTTGAACACGGACACGCGCACCGCCGCAGGCCTCGTGTTACACACATTTACAGTCACGCATACACGCGCGTAAACACACATATAGACGGTTAGAGCGCCAGAATAATGTAAATAATGTCTTGAGTGTGTGTGTGCAGCGCTGCTGTGTCCTCCACTATCCCATCATTCTCTCTGGAGCAGCAGCAGCGCAGGCTGGGATACTCACCACCGCCAGCGGCCCGACATGCACCGCGATACACGGCAGCGCGGTCCGCGCGATCAGTGCTACGGTGGCCGCAGTGCGTTAGTCCTCCGGCAGGCGGCGCTGCACTTCCGCAAACTAGTTTAAAAAAGATCAACAAATAACTATATTGTTTATAAATTATTTTATTTCGATGAATAAACGTCTAACCTTAATCCAAGAAACGTATTCAATAAAAAAGAAAATGACAAAGATAGAAAGAATTTAAAAGTAGTATATAAGTAAACTAAAAAACACCATCGAAGTGGTTTTTATTGCAGACCCTAGAGTAAAAATAAAATAAATGTATTTATTAAAATAATAAAGTTTAGTGTAGCGAGGAGTTTTAAATACCATACAGATGTGTTTCTAAGTGTTGTTACATCTCAGAATGATGTATACAGTGTTTTTGTAGTGATTTATGTACTATATTCCCATTTCTGTTAATGGATATGTAGTTTTTCCAAATATAATAAATACTATAAATATATTATACTACAAATAATATACAAAAAATTGTAGGATTTTGTAAGGTGAATGTTCAGTCCGAAGTATTTAGCACATAATTCTTGTGAAGGATGTATTAATGTTTGAGCCACAGCGCGCCCCCTGCTGCCCTCAGGGAGAATCACGTCACATCCTCCTCCGGCTTCCGGCTTCTTTGCGTTTCTGCAAACCGGAACCGGAAGAATATGGTAATACAGTAATATCAAACGCGGAAATTTTTTATTTTTTTTATTGACAGCATTTTCAGTTACAAACAACACATACAAATGCATACGTAAATAAACTATACATAAATAAATATAGTACATACATAAATAAATCATATCCAGTGGGGTCTGCAAAGTCCAGCAAGACTGATCAACAAGCAGTCCATAACTTACAGTTATGAGTTCCAATTTCATTCAGTCACGTGATGTCACAAGTTTTGAATATATCTGCATAGTGTTCAGAGCTTTACAGTTCTTTGAATATCTTATGGAGTCCAAGTATTCATTAACGTCACTCTCAAACACAGAAAAGAAGGGGTTAGAGCCCCTTAGCGAGTAGAAATAAAAGATTAATAATGAAATACTTTCCTTCCTTGTCCGTCTTAAGGCCGACCATACCAAAGAAAACATCTTTAAAGCAAAATGAGAAATCCGTAACGAAAAAGGTTTGGATAAATTCAAGGACATCTGACCAGAATTTTTCTGTGTATGAACATTTCCAAAATAAATGGCAAATATCTTCATCTGACCTTTTACAGAAAGAGCATTCAGATTCAATATCTGGTTTATACCGCTTTAGCACACACTTTACTGGGTAGAATCTGTGAATTAATTTAAACGCAACTTCTCTCAGTTTATTAGTAAGCATATATTTGAAAGGCAAAGACCAAACGTTTTTCCAAGGGACATTCTCTATTAACCCGTTCCAATATGGGATTATATAAGGAATAGTAACAATATCTTTTTGGTATAAAGTCCTAATAGTTTTATTTTTGCTATTGTTTTATTCATGTGTTTGTGAAAATTTGACAGTTTGATTGGGATTTTGCTAATACTATAATTGCATAATAACAGAAAATTCAAGCCACCGATTTTAGAGAAAATATAGTTTGAATAAAGTTCCACAGTGATGTTGGATTGCTAAAGAATTGTCTGAGCCAGTTGATTTTGAAGGTATTGCTTAAAGTTGTGAAGTCCAAAAAGTTTAAGCCCCCACACTGATTTGTGTTCATTATTACAGACTTTTTGACATAATGAGTTTTGTTTTTCCACACGAAATTAAACAACATATTGTCAATTATTTTCGATACCTTACAATCAAAATCCAAAGAGGACGCCAAATAAGCAAGTCTGGAAATTCCCTCCGCTTTTGTTAGTAATACTCTTCCTCTCAAGGATAAGTCTCTTTGTAGCCAAGAGTTTAACTTTTTTTGTTGTTTTTTCAATGATTGGGCTAAAATTTAATGGACTTCTTATATTTTGGTCTTTAGTTATTATTGTTATCAAACGCGGAAATGTCAGCCGCCAACTTTCACTCTATGCTCTTTTACTGTCTATGCTTTCTCTGAGCAAATTTAAGCAGCAAAAAAAAAAAAAAAAAAACGGGAATAAAATCAAGCAGTAGGCCTATAATTTTATTTTTAATGTTAATACTGTTGTTTCAATGTAAATTTTGACATATTTTGATATATATATTTTTTTATGTAATATTTATTATACATATATAAAATAAAAATATGGTTATTTTTATATTTTTTATATATTGAGTAATTAAAATATAATTTTAAATATGCATATAAATACTTGCACATAAGTAAAGAAATATTTTTAATTTTATATATTTATAATTTAAATATACGAATAATATATATATATATGGTATATTTAAATTATAATTATATATATAAAATTAAAAATATTTCATTACTTATGTGCATATGTGCAAGTATTTATATATATATATATATATGCATAATTAAAATGAAGTATATAGTTAATAATAATATATCATTAATATTGATCAGCTGTTTTTTTGGTATTTAAACACTTTCTTCATATTCAACTCTGGCTTTAGACATTATGAAGTTAAAATAGAGTGAATTACTGATCAATCCCATAATTCAACAGTCACACACAAGCACTGAAAGCACACGCCGGTTACGAACAGCAGCTTTTGTTTACTGTGTAAAATCACAATCAACATAGATCTCTGGATCATATTAGTAAATCATATAATCATCTTCTTATTCTCATTATTTACAATGATTAATCTCCGGAGAACAAAAAACACCATCGACACAATGATGACATCATCACATTCGGTCGTCTCTGATTGGTGGAGAGGAGTGGCAAGACTCCACCCAACACTCATCAGGATGTGACATCATCAGCTGATGACAAACATTTAAAGTGCTTTGATTGGCTGATCTGCAGAGCTTCAGAGAGACAAACGGGTGACGTTATATTCATGACAATAAAACTTTCCACACATTCACATTACTGTAATGCAAAAATATATGTTTTCATTACCGTAAAAAAAAAAAAATTCTCCTTCTCATCACTTAGGTTACAATACGGAAATATATTCTCAATTTTTATTACCACAATACACATATTCTCATTCTCATCACCGTAATGCACAACATCAGGTAATTCACATCATCATAATACAGAAAACAATATTCTCGTTCTCATTTCCGTAATGAAAAATATATACTCATCCTCATTATGGTCATGCAAAAAAAAAAAAAAATGTATTTATCATATGGAAAAATATTCTCAACAAAAAATACTGGTTCTCATCACCGTAATACACTGTATTACAGAAAAAATATTCTCATTACTCTAATATACATATAATACCATGATGTAAAAATACTTAATATATTATTTATTTTTGCATGACGGTATTGATTTTTATTTTTTTTTTGCATACTGTAACAAGATTGAGGTTTGCATCTCAGTAATTTGAGTTCATAAAAAGTGCTAATTTGTCATGAAAATAACGTCATAAATAATCAGAAAGTCCTAAAACACACGTGATTTTCTTTAAACAAAACGAAACTTATTTTTTTAAACTCCGGCATGAATTACGTCGGAAAACATGTTCCTGAGTTTCATCCAGACAGACGGCGGTCAGAAAACATCACCGGAGCTCAACGAAAAGACCAGCGAATGAAAAGAAATAATGATGTCATTTCCTGAACACAATCCGAAGGTCACAAGGCGTCTGGATTTAGCATCTGATCTCTGAACGGTACAGCCGCTGAAGCCGGCGTCGTCCTCAGCGCTGAGGTTTTCTGCGAGACGTCTGAAGCTCGTGAGACGGGATTGAGTCCACAGTATTGGCACGAGGAGCCGGTCTCAGAGCACCGGACCGTCACACATCACGTCCTGAGATCCGTGCGGGAGAAGCTCCATCAGCCAGTGGCGCGGGTCGGCGAACACTGCAGACACACGGACACACACACGTCATTGAGACTCTGCTCCCTAATGGGAGCCTATCGGATCATGTGATGCTCTTACCCATGTCTCCCGGCTCCAGCCACAGGCTGAAGGAGCGGCAGTGGTTTTGGCATCGCTGGACTGGAAGAACGTGAACAGCTGGAGATCCGTCAGCCACCACGAGCCAACCCAACACCTGCACTCTCTGCAACACACAACACGCATATAGAGAGAGAGTGTAACGCATATATAGTGTAACGCATATAGAGAGTGTCACGCATATAGAGTGTAATGTATATATAGTGTAACATATATATAGAGTACCGCATGTAGTGTAACGCATATAGTGTAATGCACGCAGATATAGTGTAACCCATACTGTATATAGAGAGTAACATATATAGTGTAATGCATGCATATATATAGAGTGTAACATTTATATAGTGTAACGCACGCATATATATATATATATATAGTGTAACGTATAGTGTAACGCATATATAGTGTAATGCATGCAGATATAGTGTAACCCATATATAGAGTAAACGCATATATAGAAAGTGTAAAGCATATAGAAAGCGTAACGCATATATAGAGTGATGCATATATAGAGTGTAACGCACGCAGATATAAAGTGTAACCCATATATAGGAAGTGTAGAGCATATAGAGAGTAACACATATAGTGTGACACATAGAGAGTGTGACACATAAAGGGTGTAACGCATATATAGAGTGACGCATATAGAGAGCGTAACGCATATATAGAGAGTGTGACGCACACTAGTGCTGATGCAGTGACAGTGACGGACCGCGTGACGAGGGCTGGTGATGTCACTCAGCTGGCAGCGCTGCAGTGTGGTGCCCGTGTTCTCCAGCAGGGGGCAGAGCTCCGCGTCAGGGAACAGCCAGCCGAGAACCGTCTCTCTGGGACTGGACGAGAAACTCCTGACGAACACACACACTAACACAGTTACAGCACACTGGTTTAGTTCCGTGGGAAGCAGCTGTAAACGTTGAGCATTCAATGTTGTGTGTGTCAGACTGAGTGCAGCGTCATTACCAGAGCAGAGTGAAGTTGGCAGGAGACGGAGAGTCAGACGAGGAGAACTGATCCAGCTGAGACACACGCCGAGACAGAGACGCTCCACCCTGAAACACACACACGAAAGAGATAGAGAGTGTGTGAGTATGAGAGAGGGAGTGAGTGTGTGTGTGTGAGAGAGAGAGTGTGTTGTGTGTGTGTGTGTGTATATATGTGAGTGAGAGTGTCTGTATGAGACAGGTGTGTGTGAGAGATAGAGAGTGTGTCTGTATGAGAGTGTGTGTGTGTGTGTGAGAGAGTATGAGAGAGAGTGAGTGCGTGTGTGTATATGTGAGTGAGAGTGTCTGTATGAGACAGGTGTGCGTGAGAGATAGAGTGTGTGTGTGAGAGATAGAGAGTGTGTCTGTATGAGAGTGTGTGTGTGTGTTTGCGTGTGTCTGTATGAGTGTGACTGAGAGAGTGCATGTCTGTATGAGTGTGTCTGTGTGAGTGTGTGTGCGCGTATGTATCTGTATGAGTGTGTGTGTGTGTGTGTGTGCGCGTGTATGTGAGAGTAAGTGAGTGTGTGTGTCTGTATGAGTGTGTGTGTGTGTATGAGTTTGTGAGAGTGAGAGAGTGAGTGTGTGTGTGTTTGTATGAGTGTGTGAGAGAGTGAGTGAGTGTGTGCGTGTATGAGTGTGTGAGAGTGTGAGAGTGAGAGTGTGTGTGTGTGTGTTTGCGTGTGTCTGTATGAGTGTGAGTGAGAGAGTGCATGTCTGTATGAGTGTGTGTCTGTATGAGTGTGTGTGTGCGTATGTATCTGTATGAGTGTGTGTGTGAGTGAGTGTGTTTGTGTGCGTGTATGTGAGAGAGTGAGTGTGTGTGTGTATAAGTTTGTGAGAGTGAGAGAGAGAGTGAGTGTGTATGAGTGTGAGAGAGAGAGAGAGAGAGTGAGTGTGTGTGTGTGTGTGTGTGCGTGTATGAGTGAGTGAGAGTGTGTGTGCATGTCTGTATGAGTGTGTGTCTGTATGAGTGTGTGTGTGTGCGTATGTATCTGTATTAGTGTGTGTGTGAGTGAGTGTGTTTGTGTGTATAAGTTTGTGAGAGTGAGAGAGAGAGTGAGTGTGTATGAGTGTGAGAGAGAGAGAGAGTGTGTGTGTGTGTGTGCGCGTGTGTGTGAGAGTGAGAGAGTGAGAGAGAGAGTGAGTGTGTATGAGTGTGAGAGAGAGAGAGAGTGTGTGTGTGTGTGTGCGTGTATGAGTGTGTGTGTGAGAGTGAGAGAGAGTGTGTGTGTGTGTGTGTGTGTGTGTGTACCTTGAGCAGCAGTGGCTGTGTGAGTCTGATCTTCCCCGCAGACGCTCTCAGTGCGTCAGTGAGTTCCATCACGTCGGTCACGTCTGCGCAGGCGGAGCAGTTCACCGGAGCCGTGTGCAGAGCGCCGGACGCCCAGCGATGGTGAAACCCTACACACACACACACACATATTCAAACGCGCATACCTATAGACTAAACACGTAATATGCATGTGCACGGCGTCAGTGCTTTCACAGATTCGCGTTTTTGGAGTTTGCGCGGAGATGACAAGGTTTTCAAAATTATTCAACGCCTGCACCTAGGAATCTAACCTAAGTTAATAACTAATGATCTTTACAACGGAAGTGAATCAATCAAAACTAACTTTATCTGGACAATAACTTTATTCTAGATCTGCTGTAAAGCCTAAACAATCTCTGTTACTGTAATCTCCTATTATCACTGTAAAGCTGCTTTGAAACATCTATATTGTTAAAAAGATTTTAATTAAAAAGAGTGCTGTATACATGAAGGTGACTTGACACACACACACACACACGTGTTCAGATACACCTGTGGGAAGGTGTGTGTGAGCGGGTCTCACCGTGCAGGTTGTACTTCTGTGCGATGGGCAGCGCCAGCAGCCGCACGTGACTGAGCGGAGACGAGCTGTTGTGTCCCGCGGCGCCGAGAGATCCCAGAGGAGACGAGAACACCAGCACTGCCACCAGCAGGACACCCACCGCCACTGCAAACTGACACACACACACACACACACACACACACGTAAGCAATAAGGTAGGAGAGGCTGAATAACATTCACCATACAGCACTAGCCTCGAGTACCTCATTGCTTTCATAAAACGGTTACTACACAATACAAATATTAAAGCCCAAAAAAAAAATGTATTAGTGCAACTTTCATGAAGTAAAATCACTAAACGCCTTCCTTCCGCTGGAAGAAATAGTCCCTGACCGTGAACAGCAGCAGAAGTTACACACATTATTTCACCGTTAGATGGCGGCAAAGACTTCTTTATGAGTGAGTGAGTCAATAAAGAAGACTTATATTGAAACGACTGAAATATTATTTTAAAAAATTTAGGACTTAAACTCGTGAACACGGAGAAGCAAAACGCAACTGACAAATGACTAGCGTGTCACGGCACGAGAAATCTTAACTGGTAAAAGGACAAGATAGCGAACATTCAAACTGATTTTTAATTATGAATTAAGGAAAATGCTGTATCTACTGTAATTGCAGGTACACTCGCTTACTCAATCTCTCAATACTCGACTCTATAAGCTTCATTGAACAATATCATTGAGAACAAGCATATGTTTACGTTGCTAAGAGTGGTTGCTAGCGGTGTTGTGTAGTGATACATAGAACCGTTGGGTGAAGCGGTCATAAGTGTTTTACCGTGAATAAAACACAGCTATTGACCAATCAGAATCAAGGACTGGAACAAACCGTTTTATAAAAAGATATATATGGTGTGTCCCAATTCGCATACTATCCGTCCTAAATAGTATTCGAAAATAGAATTAGCACGTCCCAAATCGTAGTATGTTGAAATTAGTGTTCCAAAGATACCCGGATGGTTCTACTTTTTCCGGTTAGAATCCGAAGTGCAGATCCATGCTCACTATAACAGCTAATATTACCCACAACCCATCGCGCGTTGGACGAGGATTCAATTAGAACTACAAACACGAGTAAAAAGTGTTAAAAAAAACTACAGACATGGAGGCGGTTAGAGAGGTTTAGATAAAGGGGTTTGAGTGATTAATTATCAGTATCTAACCTGACGAAAATGTATTTATTCAATGTTGTCCACATGATATTTCTTCTGCAGCAGCATTGTGAACTTTTGTAAAGATACGTTTAGCCATTAACTTTTAAATGCATCATTATATTCAAATTTAAACACATGAGAGTCTCCGCATGAAAGACTAACGACTGCAGATGAACGTGTTTCAACATTTCTCTCCGAAACTGAAGGTAATTAAATTAGATTGAATAGAGGATTGTAATTTGTAACTGTGACGAGATGATTGACAGGTCAGTTTACAGTGACAGCACGTAACTAAGCAACAGAGCGTCCGTTAAAGATGACGAAGTAGTTTGTCCCAAAGCTTGCAAACTCTTCTGCTACACACTCAAATGTATGTACTTTTTCTTAACAAAAAGTGAACATACTTTTAGGGCGTAGTGCAAGTAGGCGAATTGGGACGCAGCAAAAGACTATCCGCCCGGATCTCGAGCCGATATTCCGCGCGTTTGGTCACGTGTTCCCGTACCTTAACGGCGGCTCTCAGCACCGGGAACTGTGGCGGGTCTCGGCGGGGCTCGTTCGTCTCCAGAACCTGCTTGATGAACTTCTCGATCTCTCTCTCGGTCATCCCGTAGCGATAGCCGGACTGCCGGAGGATCTCGATGCTCTCAGACAGCTTATCATAGATGCAGGGTTCACTGAGAGACGAGCCCATGATCCCGAGTGTGTGTGTGTGTGTGTGTGTGTGTGTGTGTGTGTCAGTCAGGGCCGCATCATCATCAACATCTTCATCATCTTCATCAGCACAATCAGGTGAAGAGGTGTTTGATTGACAGGTGATGAGTCCTGTGTGTGTGTGTGTGTGTGTTTGTCAGATGTTGTCTTTCTACCCTAGATCACGGGAGAAAGTGTTTCCCTTCATGATCGACTAACCCTGTAAAACATAATATCAAAGTTATGTATCAAACCACCCATAAACATAACAGTCTTCCGCAGCGAGCCACACAAACTCCCTCAACTACAGTCTTTATTTTCGGTTATCCACACAAACACTCCTCTATAAAGATAAATGACAATCTTACTGTCGGTTTATTGCTGATTTGTTGATGATTTCCCTCAGTTTTTGTGAGTTATTTCACTCGCACGTTCACGCTAACACTGCTCGCGCTGAGTCTGATCCGCGAGCGTTACTCAATTGAGCGTTACTCAATTGAGCGTTCACAACAGCGGATTCAACACGCTTATCGTGATAACAACGCTTTCATTCGCGATATTTTCGTTGATTTTAATTAAATAGTCGATGCGATAAACTATAAAAATGAACTGTGGAATATTTTATAGTTTATTCATTCGAATATATATTATTTTTGTATTTTTTGGGGGGGGGGGGGGGGATAAAAAGAAGCGAACATGCCGCTGTAAATGATCAAATAGGGGTTTAACTCCATAAACTCTAACCTTACCAAACCTTAACCTGACTAAATATTAACTCAAAACAGCGGATTTGATTAAACTGTAAAAAGCACTTACAGACAAATATCATTTGGCTCAAATTCATACTTTTTTTTGTACATACGCACTCAAAATGTATGTGATGATTTGATTTATGTAGAAGCAATTATTATTATTAGCTAGGCTACTACATTTTATAGTAAAATATTTGATATTATGCTGTTTTATTATGTCTATTTGACAACAATATCATTTTAAAAATCAGATTTATGTTTATACATACATACACACACACACACACACACACACATATATATATATATAGTATACACACACACAGTAGTCAACATTTGAAGTGGATCAAAGACTTTCATCAAAGTTATACATGAATTTTGAACAATACCCGTTCTTTATAATGGGATATGTTTTATATTATATTTTTCAGCGGTCTCGAGTTCATAAGAATGCTTTATTTTATCCGTGTTATCTGACATCTGTATCGAAAACAATCGATGACGTCAGCGGCGTGTCTCCAGCAGGGGGCGCAGGCGCGAGTTGAGCGTGAGTGCGCATGCGCCGTGTCCCGCATTGTTTGGATCAGCTGTGCGTGGATCATCTGAAACCCCACCCAATGAGGAAGACGATCCGTGAGCAGCAGACCCGAGCCGCAGCCGAACCCCAGCCGAACCCGCACCATGATCGCGCTCTTCAACAAGCTGCTGGACTGGTTCAAGGCCCTGTTCTGGAAGGAGGAGATGGAGCTCACGCTGGTCGGACTGCAATACTCGGGGAAAACCACTTTCGTCAACGTGATTGCGGTAATCAAGCGTTTTATTACAGGCCTCGTTCGAGTAACGGGTCGCGTGACTGACGCGCGCTCCGGATTACGGAGAGATCGGACTCAATATCATCATATTCATAATGTGTGCGATGATCAGTCATCGCGTCAGATACAGTGTAGAAGAGACAGCGATACTGTAGATCAGATGCTACATCACTAGATACAATAACACTTACAGAATAATCAGACTATATGTGTTGGATAAAGCATCTTTCTCAGACATAATCACGTATATTGTGCATCATCTGAACATCAGACACAATAGATCAGATTTAACATTCAACACGAGATTGAAGATACAACAACAACATCAGACACAATGTAGCATATGCAGCATCATCAGATTCAACATCAGGCGATAAAACACCGATTCAGCATCAGATCAAATATAATGTGTCAGAAACAACATTATTAGATAATAGTGCATTAGCAGATCAAATCAGACAGTGTATCATATTCATCCTCGTTAGATCAGAAACAACATCACTAGATACAATGTATCAGATCAGACGATATGTACAGTAGCAGATTCAGCATCATCAGATACATTATTATTACATATGATGTATCAGCTCATATTCAGATAAAATCAGACACAACGTATCATATTCATGCTCGTTAGACACAGTGTTTCAGATACAACATCATCAGATCAGAATCAACGACATCAGACAAATATTGACGATACAACATCATCAGAAACAATAGATACATCATCAGACATGATATAGAAGATCAAACATCAGTGTGTCTGATTCAGCATCGTTAGATCAGACGCAGCATCACTACACACATAATAATAATCAGATCAGACGCAGCATCACTACATACATAATAATAATCAGATCAGAAGATTAGTAGCAGATGCAGCTTCATCAGAGACAATATAGACGATAAAACAACAGCATTAGATATGATGCATCACATTATCAGACACAATGTATCATATTCATGCTCGTTAGATACAATGTTTCAGATGCAACATCCTCATATAAGACACAATAGATCAGATTCAGCATCATCAGATCACATATGACATCATCAGATACAGTGTGTTCATTAAATACAGTGTGTCATACTTTATAATCAGGTTCATTTTGTGCATCAGCAGATCAGATACAATAATGAAGATATAACAACATCAGAAACAGTGTCAGATTCTGCATTATTATCCGTTTATCCGACACAATGTATCGCATCAGACACATGTATGTATCAGATTCATTAAACATCATCAGACAATCAGAACTGGACACAATCTCACAGTGATCAGCTGACCCAGTTTCTCAACCAATCAGCATCTGGCATGCTGTCCAGTCAGAGGCATTTTCATGTGTTTGAGACACACACACACACACACACACACACTCAGGAAGGTTGTTGGCACATAAATCCAGGCGTTTAGGGCCTGTGAGTGAGTCAGGTTTCAGTGACATCACTTCCTGTGTAAATCTCTCGTCCTGCAGTCGGGGCAGTTCAGCGAAGACATGATCCCTACGGTCGGCTTCAACATGCGCAAGATCACCAAGGGGAACGTCACCATCAAGGTCAGGCATCATCCGCCACCGCCACACGCACGTTTAGCTAATAGAGCTTTAGCTAGCTAACTGCTAATGACTCTTTACCCCTCATCCTTCTCTCACACTTTAACTTTCCCTCGTGGGTCAAAATGACCCCAAGCCCTAAAATTATACCTTGTTTCTTTTCTTTTTTGTCCAGAAAAGAAATTTTGATAATATTTTTAATGCATTTTTTTAGAGATTTAAAAAATATATATTTACCTTTAAATTACTAGATTTGATCAATAAATAATTAGTAATTTAAGCATATTCCTCACATTCTTTCAACTTAAATACAAAATAACTCACAATTTCATGCATAACCATTTTAATTCAGCTCTAAATATCTTACATTGGGAGTCTTTGATTTATTGTGGAAATATAATAATATAATGTTACATGACTCTAGATGGGCTTATATCTCTATATGGAGTAAATGAGCTGTTCCTCTGGGTCCTAAAGCCAGTTTCTCTTCAGTGTGTGTTCAGATACACATGTAGACATTATACAATAATTTTTTGGTAAACTTTTACTTTGACTTTTGAGCATTTTTAGGTGAACTGAAACATTCCTCACATTCCATTCATTCCTAAGGGGGTCAAATTGAGCCGCGAGGGAAGGATTTGTTACTTTTTTTAATTTCAACCACAAAACTCCTCAAATCCATTCAATTGTTTTTGTGTGTTTGTGTATTCGTGGTTCAAGTGCGACAAAAGTCCTGGAGTCTTGAACCGCTCTGATGAACACTCAATTTAAAAAAAAAGAGTTTTGGGTCCAAATGACCCGAGGGAAGGATGATTCTAAAAATAGTAAATTGAAATATTGCTGTGTATAGTGAGTGTGTGTGTTGTGTTGCAGTTGTGGGACATCGGCGGTCAGCCGCGCTTCAGGAGCATGTGGGAGCGATACTGTCGTGGCGTCAGCGCTATAGTGTGAGTATAGAACCCTTATTCAAGTCAATTCACGCTTTTCCCAACACACATCATTTCATATCGAGTCCATATCACAATTTACAGTGATCTGTTATCAGAGGAAACTGTCTAAGTTATGTATTTCAGAAATGTACATATACAAAATCACAGTTAGCGGGGGAAAAAATTTTAAACAATGTAATAATTTAATGCAGAAACAATGAGCTCATTGAATCATGAATACTTGTTTGTTAACAGATGATTATGACATTTGTGGCCCTAAACCAGTGTCACAGAACCAGTCACAAGGGTCAATTTTTTAAAATAGAGATTTATATATCATATGAAAGCTGAATAAATAAGCTTTCCATTGATGTATGGTTCGTATATATTTGACCGAGATACAAGTATTTGAAAAATCTCAAATCTGACGGTGCAAAAATATCTAAACATTGAGAAAATCGCCTTTAAAGTTGTGTGTTTATGTTCGTGATTGTGCTGCATTCACTTACAAAAATAATTTTTTATACATATATTTACGGTAGGAAATTTACAAAACATGATCTTAACTTAATATCCTAATGGTTTTTGGCATAAAAGAAAAATGTATAATTTTGACCCATACAATGTATTGTTGCTGTTGCCATTAATACACCCGTGTGACTCGTGACTGGGTTTATGATCCAGCGTCACTCTTAGAAAAGTGTATGTCATGATGTGCTGCAGGTACATGGTCGACGCGGCCGATCCCGAGAAGATCGAGGCGTCCAAGAACGAACTGCACAACCTGTTGGACAAGCCTCAGCTGCAGGGGATCCCAGTGAGTCCCCGATTGTGGATTATCATTATTATTATTATTATTCTTCACTGTGACGTGATCGTGAACGTGTTCGTCTGCCCGCAGGTTCTGGTTCTGGGAAATAAGAGAGATCTTTCCGGAGCTCTGGACGAGAAGGAGCTCATCGAGAGAATGCGAGTTCACACACACACACACACGCACCCCTCCGTCATGTGATCAGATCCGGTCGCGACACTTATGTATGACATCATACGCTAACCAGCATTTTTTGCTGTTGTTTACCTTTTTCTTTTTCTTTTTAAAGAATCGAAAAATAATTCGGGAATGTGGAATATTGTTTTAATCAGACGAGTCTCAAACTTTGATCGCTGTGTTTCAGAAATTGCAAATATCATATTTTTGATGTTGCCTATTTTACCAATAAGCATTTACCAATAACTGACAAATAGATAAAGAATGTATGTAAAAAATATATATATTTAATTTTTGGTAGTTATTGTCAGAAAATAGCCAAATCAGAAAAAAGTTTAGTAACGGAGCTGATAAAATTGCTAATTTTTATATTTTTGTTGATGAGAATATGACATTTTGTCTTTCACTCAGTTATAATATATATATTTTTAATTTTTTTATGTATTTAAAAATATAAGAAATCATTATTTTTTTAAATATATAAAAATGTATGTAAGCTTTAGTATGTATTGCTAGAAAATAGTGAATTCACATCAGTGTTTTAATCAAATAAGTTTAGAAATTTTCTAACAGGGATGCAAAATTACAACTTTTATTGTTTTTTTACAGATTTTTAAAAACACTGACAAATAATTCAGCATGCAGAATATTTCTTTCCCTCAGTTATAAAATAATATATTTATATTTTTAATGTGTTTAAAAATATAAATATATTTATATTTTTAATGTGTTTAAAAATACAAGAAATCATTGTTAACATTTTTTATTTATTTCATTTTCAATATTTATTACTACAAAAAAGCAAAATCACATCAGTGTTTTAATCAGATAATTATTAAAAGCATGTGGAATATTGTCTTTCCCTCAGTTATAAAATATTTATATTTTTAATGTATTTAAAATTACAAGAAATATGCATTCCCAGAGTAACGGATGGCATGAAAAGTGAAAAAACGGTTGAAGGTGAAGTTTTTTTGTGTTGTGATTATAAATGCCACATTAAAATATTCTATATAAATATGAATTAAGTTAATTTTAGATGGATATAATCTGATATGTAACGTCTGATCTACAGGAACCTGTCGGCCATCCAGGACAGAGAGATCTGCTGTTACTCCATCTCCTGTAAGGAGAAGGACAACATCGGTAAGACTGCGCTAAAATACACTTTCACACCAGATGCTACTGTACCTTTAAGACATCAGTGAGCTCTGTGATTGGCTGCTCATAGTTTATCTGGGCGGGGCATGTTAATGAGCGTGTTGTGCGTTCCAGACATCACACTACAGTGGCTGATCCAGCACTCACGAACCCGGCGGAGCTGAGGAGGCGGAGCTTGCGTCTGATTGGAGGAACCGCATCATGTGATCAACTGAATTTTAGGCGCTATTGATTTCATTCTAAACAAACAAGCATCCGCCCCTCCTTATAAACTAATTCACATCATTTACATTGTTTATTTTTGTTTATACTTGAATGTGCTTTTTTAATGGTTCATCATGAAGTCCGGACGTGTCACATGACACGTTTCGTTCGTGCGCGTCGCTCTGCGTGTTTTTGCTTCGGGGACTTGATCAAACCTTAACCGACGCCCACAGCATCTGGTCACGTGATTCACGGAGGTCCAGTTTACGTCGCCATGTTGTGAGAACGTTCACTGGGAGAATTCTCCAATTTTCTTTAGCCTGTTAGCGTGACCTGCTACGAATGTGACGTCGTCGTAAAAGTGACGTAAACGGCTTTGTTGACATTAACAGTCATTTATGAAGTCAACTTTTTGTCATTCAACAAAGTTGTGCGTTTGCGACTTTATTGTTTTGAAGTTGATGTAGCGAAGTTGACTTTGACAGTGTCCTTTACGAAGTCATTCCCACGAATGTGACATCATAGGTACAGCTGTGACATCATCTAGGTTTGCGCTAATCATGTAACGTTACAAAATCTGTAATTTTATCGGAAAGCACACAAATCCATCTAAAGAGTTTTAACGTGTCCGGATGAAGGTTTTATACGTTTCCTCCAAGTCGCCGTGACGACAGCGTTGTGACAAAGACATCGTGGGTTGTCATGGCAACTGTTTTCCCATTACGTCGAGCTTTATGAAAGACCCGCAGATCATTGCGCAAATAAAAACAGCGGAAATGTGACGAATATCGTACAGCTGGCATCCAACGCTGTTCATATGGGGAGGTTTTTCTCGCTTTATTTCGTTCAGTTTTTTGTCGCATGTGTGGATGTTTTGGGCCTAAATCGTAGGGGTGTATTAACGTCTCGGTAGATTATACATATGTAAATTTACATATTTTTTGGTTGGTTTTGCCATATTTTTACTCATGTTTTTTCACAGTGTTTTTCAACTGGATTATATGTAAATAGCAACTTAAACCAAATGAGGTCTCCCGGTGTTTGTCCTGTTGTGATTTGCTTCCTGAGATAATAATCATAAGAATCATAATAATTAAGAAGACCCCACTCATATTCACAGCAGTCTGAACAAACGGATTGTGAGTGAGTGTGAGTGTGTGTGTGAGTGATTGTGTCATGTACACTAGAATAATATTTACTTTATAAATGCAGCCAGTTTATTCTGTTGATTTTTCGCAACTGCAAATCATTTTATATTCATATCCGCTAATGTTTTGATTTGTTATGATTTCATAGGGTGCGTGTGCATCAAAACGTTGTCTACACGAGAGCGAACGACACAATGCGACAAAACGGCGATAATCAACAAAGCTACACTGCTAGCACAGCGGCTAGCTTTAAGCCGGTTACGAAGTTGACTTTGACGTTTGATTACTCGATTACTTGATTACTCAAGTTATTTACACTACAACTGCTAACTTGGTATTAGCATCATTGTCATCGTAAAGTAATGTAAACAGTATTAAAAGTCATTTTACAACTTGTAGTCATTTAACGAAGTTGTGTGTTTCTGACAGACAGCTTTATTATAATACGATAAAGACGATGTAACGAAGTCAACTTATTTAGTTTGTGGACTTTTTTGAGAGTCAACTTTGTTGATTGTTACATTTTAATCAAGCGGTGAAGTGGTTTACAAGCGCACGACTTGGTTACGCAACAAGAAGTTTGTAAATGACTACTGAAGTTCACTTCGTAATGACTTTGTTTTAATGACTTGAAAAGCTTTGCATTTTAGTTATTTAATGCATGTAATGAATGACAACTTTATTATAATGAAGCCGATGTAGCGAAGTGGACTGTACAAAGTCCTTTATAAAGTCACGTTTTGTTTATATTGGATTTTGTTGATTATAACAAAGTCATTTGTGAAGTCAACTTAACGAAGTTACATTCATAATATAGTCGAGTGACGAAGTGGTTTGCAAGCACACAAATTACGCAACACCAAGTTCGTAATGACTTTGTTGAAGTTCACGTACGAAGCCAAACTAACGAAGTCATCCTAATGAAGTTCATAATCTATTCGCAACATTGTTACGTGAATTTGTTGGATTTGTAAATGACTTCGTAAAAGTCACTTGTGAAGTTAATCTGACTTTAATTATAATGTCGCGAACGCTTCGTTGATTATAACGGCTTTTTGTTGTGTTGCGTGACTCAAAATTAGATTTTCTGCTGCTCATATCTACTCCTGTCACCAGTTCACCTGGACTCTCATGATCTTCTGAATGTGTGTTGATTTCATTATTTTTTCATGTCTTAATTAAATGTGGCCATAATGTTTCTTTTGATATGTCATTGTTTTAATTGTTTGTAGCAGAGTCGCTCTTTTGTTTGCTGGGGAATCATGTGACTTTACACTGATGTCCCGCTGCACGGCTCATTATGGGATGGAGCAGGTTGCCATGGTTACTGTATAACCCAAGTTGTGATTGGACCGAGCGCGATTCTTTTATCCCCTCTTTATATGGACCAGACAGTAACTTTTTACAGCAGTCAGTCACATAACAAGTGTTTCTGTACAAGACTCCATCAGTCGAGTGGTTCATTTGGGATCTTTCTATTCTCTCGTACTCGCGGTGATAACTGTACATGTTGTTCTTGTTATTTACAGATTATTTAAAAATGAAATTAAATGATTTCCCTATCAGAACCGCGGTTTCTTCTTTCTTTCAGTCAAGCTGTGTTTGATTTTATTTTAATTTGGGTCTAGTTCAATGATACTGGATAAGAAATGTACTTTAAAAGATTTTAGAAACTTTCATTTAATTTGGAATTTAAAGGAATTTAATTTTGTGCTGTTAATGTTTAGCCTTCAGAAATGCATACTAACTTACTATATTTCTGCAGGATGTAGTATGTACTGTGCAGCATTTTTATGTCTACTTGCATACTACTTAGTGATATACTGCACTACACCTTGTACTGTATCCCACAATGCATTGTGCTCAACCTACCTTTATGTATGCACTGCAGTATAAGGTACACACTGAGCAGTAAACGGCAGCAGTATGCGAGTCTTCAACGTCACCAGCAGAGGTCAGTCGACACATACAAATATTTCTCTCATTATTTATTAAATAAGACTCTGCAGTTTTTTTACTTTGAAGACTAACCGAACGTTTATTGTTGTGATGTCAACAATAAAAAAATGTTCATTAAAACATTCTGTAATTGTTAACCTGCCTGTTAAATTGAAAGTAATTAATTTTGTCCCTAAAGAAATGCTGTTATTTGATTTCAGACTGAAATGGCAGTATCACACACAGATAATCACCGTAGCAACAACGCACACTACGTATCGGCGAGTTTCGCGCTCTTTTTTTAAATATATTTTTTATTTCAACAAGTAATCATTTACAGCAAACGGCAACAAAGACATGCGGCTGATACAGTATATAAGAGGGTTAGAAGACCATCACATAAACACAATAGCATAATTAATCACAATAAAAATGACACTTTCGTTATAACGGTCGTTATATTCCCAGAGATAAACATAAACGCAGCGCGTAAAAGACCGAGCCAGACGGACCGGTCCAAAACCAACAGCAGCGCGGGGTCTGACGGGATGAAAAGCTGGTTTTAGTAAATTAACTGGGATTGTTTGAGCTCATTCATCCCGTCAGACCCCTCGGTGATGTTTGGTTTTGGACCGGTCCTGACTCCGTTATTCAGCTGGTAGGATGTGAGAAGGTCAGAGTGTTGTCATGGAGACGGTGACAGCGTGACGTGCCGGATGTGTCACCCACAGATATAATAAATATTTGTTTTGTATGCATTTATTATGTCTATGGTCTGACCCACCGGGCTCATGCCTGCGGACCCTGCGGTCGCTTCCGCCGAGCCCAACTATGATCGCAATTTCCATTGAACTCTATTGGTAACGACGGAACTTGCGACCATAGAGGCTTCGGGAAACGCAGTCCTGATCGGGTTTCCACGGCGATCTCACACAGAGCTTCAATCTTATTCAGTGGAACAAAACAAACAGTGTCTCAGAGCCGTCAACCCACACACACAACTCTTAAATCAATATAACGAACACACTAGTGTCTCTGAGGAGATTTTCTCCAAACTTATTTACTTTAACAACATAGTGTGTTTTTACCTCAAACATATTAAAATGCGTTTATTATCGGACACTGTAATTCTATTGAATGTGATTATGGTTATCATACAACACCACAGTTCTGTGTATTTGAATAGTATTTTGAGGTCTCTGTTGTTGTGCAGTTTTGTGCTGGTTTTCATTCATGAATCCCCCTCTGTGAGCCAGTGTGTGGGTTTATAGTTTAAGGACAAACTGTCCACAGAAGTCAGACATAAATGTGACAAACCAACTTTTGTGGACAGTTCATTTGGGAACATTGATTTGTTTAAAAATAGCTGTAATGTTTGAGTTAGTTAGTCGTAATTTTCAGTTAGCTATGATATGTGCGTATTTTTGTGAAAAAATCAGTAACCTTGTAAGTTTATCAGTGTCTGTATTTTCACTTTGCGCTATAGATACGTAACATAGATTGCATTAATCTATTTATGTTTTCAGACTGGAAAAAAGCTTTGAAAAAAAACTGGCAATCAGGTGTTTTGAAATCTCATCTGAAATGAGCAGTGTTGGGGTAAGATATTACAAGTAACATGCATTATGTTATCTGATTACTTTTTTGATGTAACAAGTTACACATTATAAGTAATATGCGTTACGTAATCTGATTACTTTTTTGATGTAACAAGTAAGGTTACACATTATAAGTAATGTGCATTACGTGATCAGATTATTTTTTTATATAAAAAGTAATGCATTACAAGTAACATGCATTATGTGATCAGATTACTTTTGATGTAACAAGTAACACATAAGTAAAATGCGTTACGTAATCTGATTACTTTTTTTATGTAACAAGTAACACATTACATGTGCATTATGTGATCAGATAAAAAAATTTGATGTAACACATTTTAAGTAACATGCATTACTTAATCAGATTACTTTTTTGATGTAACAAGTTACACATTATAAGTAATATGCGTTACGTGATCAGATTATTTTTTATGTAAAAAGTAACACATTTTAAGTAATATGCATTACGTAATCACATTACTTTTTTGATGTAACAAGTAACACATTTTAAGTAATAAGTAATTTTTTGATGTAACTGCAAATTACAATCAAATAACACAAATACATTTATTTACAACCAAATAGTATGAATTGTAGCTGAAATATAGCTGGTGATGCATCAATTTAGTGGACAGATGATTCATCAGAATTTCTTCCCATTCTCAAATCAATATTTGGGAAATTTACTTGGAAAATGTAACAATGATATGACTCCTTAGATGTTATGTTACAATTTTTTTTTTAATTATAATTAGTAGTTGTTTTTTTAAAATAACACAAACGTTTTACATATATTTAGAGTATATTTCTAAAACATATTTCATACATAATGTTTTACAAAGTCATTAATATAATTTATAAATTTGCCTTTGACATTTAACACAATTTCTTGGGCCAATTTTCTCTTTCAGCTCATAGAATTAAATTCAAGTTTTGTTGACGTTTATATCGCGCGGCGCTACCTGAAAATCACCCGGTTTTATTTCACCGTCACCCCTCAAATACTGAGGTTTGTTACCGCCTGCACGACTACAAACCTCAAACACTTGCACCCCAAAAATGCAGGACATAGACCCGACTTCCCTAAAAGTGTAGAACACACTCTTGACCTGATATTGTGTGGTTCACAGCAGCACAGAGCCTTTAATCTACCCCGGATTACTTGTTGCCCACATCAGTCTCTATGGCGAGAGAAAAGGCGCCGGAGAATGTGGAGTCTGTTTCTGGTCTGCTAATGTTTGAGTCTGAATGCCGAGAGCCGGCGTGTGACAGTCGCGTAGCAACTCGTTATTGATATTCAGCGCGGGGGCCGCGGCTCGAGACAATACGGCCCTTATGGGCCCCACGACTCCTCCTGAGAATCTACTGTAGGAGGAAAATCTCAGCAGTTCAACTGTGTGCGATTCATTCACACAGATAAACACACAAAGTGTGCAAAACAAAGGAGTTCGCAAGGCTTATGTGACACACTCAAACTCTTTTAAACCTTTATTGGCTGCAACCAAGTACAAAAACAAATACAAAAAGATTTGACGCTAACAATCTGTTCAGCAAATGCTATTTTCTAACGTGTTAAAGAGTCTTTTCTTATAGTTCATAGAGTCAGTCGTCTCTGCACAGATCGATCAATTCCAGCAGAGAATCAGACGGAAAAACACTAAATCTTCCCAAGTTTGAGATGAAAAGGCATATTTTCATTCTCAGAGTTCTAAAACAAAAGGCAATCTAAAGATAAAAAAAATTAAGTGCATTAAAATGTTCAAGTTTGCTGTAAATCATGTCCATCCAGCAGTACAGTATTTGTGCATAAACAAAATATTATTGGTTAGAATGGTTAGAATTTTATGTAGAAATGAATATATTTATATAGAAGTTGGACTGAAACTAGTTCAACCTGATCCAGCAGTCTTTAAAGGGATAGTATTAAGAATCATGTTTGGAACGAGTAAATGACGACAGATGATGATTTTTGTGAACTGTCCCTTTAACGGTGCTCGTCACGTGGCGGTCAAAAATGAACGAATTTTATTTCAATGACAGGAATGTACTATATTTTAGTTTGATAATGCTTTTATAAAAAAATTCGTATTTTTAGAGGATTTTACGGTACTAAATTATATTTACGCTGTATTTATAATCCACTTATTCACGTTCTGAGTATAGACCTGAAAATTACATTTCCAACTTAAACTGTGATAAATGCTTTAAAGCACAGACTGAAGTTTGGTCTCTTTTCAAAGACGATTATTGTTGAAGTGAAAAAAGTGAACTTAAAAAAAGTTACAGAATTTTACGTTTATTGTTATGAAAAATGCAAATACTATTTTCCATTTTTATATGAAATCTATACTTTCAAAAACACGTTTTACTCTAAAACAGCAAGAAAATCAAAGCCATAAATCTAAACAAGTTGTGTTCTAAATGTGAGCTGATATCTCAGTAAATGAGCGTTCAGTGAGATGTTGTTCAGCTGCAGTACCGAACGCTTCCACTAGAGGAAACTCTCACATTCATTTCCAATGCGTCATTTTTGACCGCCAGGAGCACAAGTTACTGTTGTTTTCAGGACCATTACACCTGTCTGAATCATGTCCATGATTTGTGTGTGTTTAACTTCACATATCAAGTGCCAAAACCTTTACCAAGTTTCGTACCATTACGATAAAGTAAAAAAATAAAAAAAAGTTACATTTTTCAGTCAAAAATGACCGAAGAGTGTTAATGATGGACGATATTTCCTTCACAGTTTTTAAGAAAACACGTTCTGGATCAACATGGCGTTCCGATGATTAGCTCAACCGGAGCGTCCTTGACTTTATCGAAGAACTCCGCGGGTGACGTTCCCGACACGATCTTCAGCTTCTCCTCCTGTACAGGCGATGAAAGTGACGAGGAGACGGCGGTTGCGTTGGTGGACGAAGACGCGGAAGAAGAATCCGGCGGGAGACACTCGTCGCAACAGCAGCAGCAACAGTCCATAAACGCCTGGCCGAGAGAACGACTGACACAGAGCAGCAAAATGGGCGTCGCTGCCGCGCGAACGAACAACAAGAACTGGCCAATCAGAGCGAGGAGTGCCCGCGTAGCCACGCCCACTTCCACTCCCGCGGACGCCAAAACAATGTTCCAAGCGTTCTCCGGCAAACTGCACACGGCGTATACGGATGCTAACGCCACCACCGTACGTGTTAGCTGACGCTCCCGCCGCTGCTTCTTTGGAGACGATGACGCGGACGACGCTGCGGATGACGGGCGTTTCTCGTCAGCGACATGTCGCGTTAGCAACTGACACGCGCCGGTGAACAACAGCGGCAGGCAGAAGAAGCACCCAAATCTCCACCACATCCGCGCCTCACTGTACGTTAGCACTAGCGAGTATAGCGTCTCAGGCAACACCGCGGACGGCTCCTGGCTACACGAGTCCACCGGCAGACCCGTCCGCGGAGACACTCGCTGCTCCAGACGCCACATCAGCAGCTCCGGCGCCGCCAGAACCAGAGACCCGACCCAGATCACCGACAGCTTGGCCAGGATGGACTGGCAGGACTCGACCCGCGGCGGCCGCGCCTGAACGCTAGTGACCGCGTGGAAGCGGTCGATGCTCAGCGCACACAGAGTGAATGTGGTCACGCCGAGAGACGTCACCTGAAAGACACGCCGGCAAAACACACGTCAGGAAAATCACCAAAACATGGTATCGTGGTACCAAAACACCACTAACAACATGGTAGTAATGCAGTTAAGCATTGTTTGACCCATAGCATGGTAAAAACATGTTTTTGTGGACGCATATCATGCTAAATCTTTTTTCTGGACATCTGCCATGGTCATACTATGATTTTGGAGATGCCCCATGGTAAAAGCATATTATATTATAGTAAAAGATTATACTATGATCTTGAACATGTACCATGGTAAAAGCATGTTTTTTGAATATGTACCATGGTAAAAGCATACTTTTTTTACATCTACCATGCTGATACTATGTTTTTGAACACATATCATGGTAATACTGTTTTATGGACATCTACCATGCTGATACCCTTTTTTTTTTACATGAACCCCACAGTAAAACCATGTTTTTTGGAAATATTTGAAGAACCTTAGAAAACCATAGTAGCATGGTATATGCATGTGCAATCATTCAGTACTACGGTGTGTATAAAGTACCGTGATTTTACCATCTAGTACATGATGTCAGTAAGGGTGATAAAAATAGGGATGAAATTCAGGGTGATTGGGACACATTTGCCATTGAGATGACTTGTAAAAAAAATGTCCCAATTTGGGGTTTATTTTCCCAAATGACTGTATTATACAGAATCTTGAGTGGATTTGCATCTGATCTAATATGTTAATTTGCTGTCTTATAAGAATGTTTTAGGGCTGCAGAACTGGGTCAACAGACACGCTAACAGACAATCCTGCCCTTAAAACACACTCTAAACACTCATTCAACACGCTAATGGACCCAATTAGTGCCGCTAATTACCCAGAGTTCTCATTTACATGACAACAGCGAGAGCAGGTGCTTCA
>JAPDVR010000020.1:1158768-1163768 GCA_026230005.1 Gila orcuttii | reverse complement strand
TGTATATCTGTCTGTCTATCTGTCTGTCTATATCTGTCTGTCTATATCTGTCTATATCTGTCTGTCTATCTGTCTGTCTATATCTATCTGTCTATCTGACTGTCTGTCTATATCTGTCTGTCTATATCTGTCTATCTATCAGTCTATATCTATCTATCTTGTCTATCTATCTGGCTATATGTATTTATCTATCTATCTGTCTGTCTATCTGTCTGTCTGAACACATGTACAGATAGTCATCGGTCATAACCTCAGTATTTCTTTACCCTCTTCAGACACAATATTTATGTTGCAACACAAACGCGCTGATAAACTTTCATACAATTAGAAAGAAAATTCCCAGTCTTTCATCATCTATTGTCTGTGCAGTTTGAACTATTTTTATCCTGCGTGTTCTTGAAATAACCTCAGTGACGTGCAGCCATTGTTCGCCTGTCATTGAGTAATAAGGTATCACGTTCTTCTATATTTACCGTCTTTACAAACACACACAAGTTTCCACACACACACTAGAGGTTTAGTTACTCTGTGACTCTTGTGAAACAGTCAGTAAAAGCATCAGACTTCAATAGAATCTCATATAAAACTGAACCTCTTCTTAAGAAATAAGGACAGAAACGAGCCAAACACGGAATGACTGATTAATTCTGCAGAAATCCACAATAAATCACGCAGAATCAGAGCTTTATTTCATGAGAATTTTTGACTAGTGTGACGATGATTTGACAAGTTTCCACAGATTTTTTTCTCGCAATCAGCACAGAAAGTGCACAAAACAGACTATTAAGAATCGTTCTCATGAAATAAATCTGCAATAATATATTAATATTATATGAAAATCTTAAAGTCCCCCTGTGGTGAAAATCCAGTTTTTAATGTTGTTTATGTGTCTGTGGTGTTTTTAATATGCTTTAAGACAAACCATGTGTAAATTCATAAGTCGAGAGCATTGCTGAGTATTTTCTGCTTAAAACTGCAGTGAACCAAAGACAGTCTCAAAAACACGCTTTGAAATCGCTGGTGTTTCTGACGTCACAAACTAGCTTAATCAGGTCAACGTGGAAAATTAGTAAATTAGACGGCTAATTTACATATTAATAGAACCGCGAATATTAAATGAGGCAATGCTGTCGAGTTACATTCAAGCTATTTTAAGGCATGAATAATTTTTTTTTCAAGGAAAAAACGTTTAAATATAATTTTGGTGATCAAAGATGAGTTTTAAGGGATAAAATGATTGACTACAGAGGGACTTACACTGCCTCGTTAACAGTAGTGGTGTTTACCACCACTAGAGGTCAGTAAAGCATCAGCTTGAGTTCAATATGAACTTCTGAAACTGCAGAAATCTGACCATCATCTGAGCGTCTGCTGGAGTTTCACGGGGTCACTGCTGGAGTTGGTCTCATTTCAGACTGAAATCTGTGAGTGACTGGTTTGATTGTGAAAGTTTTTCACTCATCACTTCAGGCCTGAAGTCTCGCGCCGTGTCTGACCCGACGGGCCTCAGACAGAAGAACATGATAACCCTGAGACCGAGAGCTGTGGTGAAACTGTGTCAGGAGTGTGTGTGTGTGTGTGTGTGTGTGTGTGTGTGTGTGTGTTTGTGAGAGTCGAGCTGCTATTGTCAAACCAACCGCTTTCATTCTTGAGTTCAGGTTTGACCGGACTCGCCGGTTTGCTGAGTTTCTTTGCATAAGATCAGGCGCTTGCGGTAAATGTGATGGAAGGTGATGATCTGTTGAAGATAATGATCTGATGATGAAGATAATGATCTGATGATGCACTGACACTCAGTCTGTCAGGAAACACAGCATTACGTTCATTATTAAAAAAAAAAATCTGTGATTCTGAACTGAGCAATCAGAGATTTACAGGATTATTTCTGTTCAGCATTCAAAACCGTTGCTATGCAGTTGCTAAGGTGTTCTGAATGTTTGTTAATCGTTCAGGGTGGTCTGAATGGTTGCCAAGATATTACCATGCTGTTAAGGTCTTTAGACTCGTTGCTATGCAGTTCTGCACCGTTGCCAAGCTGTTGGCGTGTTTTTGTTGTTGTTGCTAAAGCATTCTAAATGGTTGCAAAGTATGTTGCTAGGCAGTTACTATGACTTCTAAAAGCTATTGAGCATGTTGATATGCATTTGCTAAATCTGCTGAGTGGTTACCATGTTTCTTTGTTGTTGCTAGGGCATTCAGAGTGCTTGCAAAGTATGTTGGCTTGCATTTGCTAGGGTATTTTGAGTGGTTGCCAGGGTGTTGCTATGCAATTGCTAAGGTGTTCTGAATGATTGTTGTTGTGTTGCAATGCGGGTGCTATGGCATTTCTATGCAGTTGATAAATCTGCTAAGTCGTTGTCATGTTTCTTTGTCTGAGTGGTTGCCAGGGAGTTGCTATGCAGTTACCAAGGCATTGGTCTGAGTGGTTGCCAGGGTGTTGCTATACAGTTACAAAGCAACATGCCAACTACCACTCAGAATGCCTTTGTAACTGCATAGCAACACCCTGGCAACCACTCAGACGCCCTAGAAACTGCATAGCAACTACCACTCAGATGCCCTAGTTACTTCAAAGCAACATCCATAGTACCTCTCAGAATGCCTTGGTAACTGCATAGCAACACCCTGGCAACCACTCAGATGCCCTAGAAACTGCATAGCAACAGGCCAACTACCACTCAGAATGCCTTTGTAACTGCATAGCAACACCCTGGAAACTGCATAGCAACTACCACTCAGATGCCCTAGAAACTTCATAGCAACAGGCCAACTACCACTCAGAATGCCTTTGTAACTGCATAGCAACACCCTGGAAACTGCATAGCAACTACCACTCAGATGCCCCAGAAACTGCAAAGTAACATTCCAACTACCATTCAGAATGACTTTATAACTGCATAGCAACGCCCTGGCAACCCTGGCTACCATTCAGAATGCCTATGCAGTTATTTTGGCATCTGAGTGAGTGGTTGCTAGGCCGTTGCTATGCAGTTTCCAAGGCATTCTGAACGGTAGTTGGCATGTTGCTTTGCAGTTTCTGGGGCATCTGAGTGGTTGCCAGGGCGTTGCTATGCAGTTATAAAGGCATTCTGAGTGGTAGTGGCAAATTGTCTATCTAAATTACAAAAATGTAGCATTTAATTAAGATGTGTTTGTGCTTTCTTCTAAATAAATGAATGAGATGTTTAATTCTGTTGAAACGTGATGTGCGTAAGCGGTGAAACTCGTGACCTCTGACCCTTTAATGACTAGCTGGTTTAATCTATTGTAATCATAATGAGTTTCATTCTTCATACCTGAAGTTCATATATCATGTTTCCTGGCAGAAGAGTGAGTGATGGTTCTGGAACCGGGTAACTCCAGTTAAACCAGTCTTCACCCGCAGCGGGAAGACACCAAATTAGACCTCGCTGAGGATTATCTGATCACACTAACCACACTAACCCAGGTCACCAGAGGATGCGGGGTCGTGTGTGTGAATCCCCCGCTGGTGTTTACTGGATGTATGAAGGCAGTAACTATCCACAAACACAGTTTCATCTTCAACACTACATCTATTGATTCAGCATTTCACAGTTATTGAATCCTTCATATGAAAAGTGTGTTACAGGTACACAACCTGTTTTGTTTTGTTATATAGTCAGAGGCACTGATACATCAGTTTGGTCGCTGCAGGCAAACTACACATTGTTTCCTGAAGATAAAGACTTTAATTCCTGATTCTTTAAACTCAGTGAAGTTTTGAAACGCTGCCATGTTTGTGCAAGAGTCGCTGCCAGAAACAAGCGATGTTTCAGGCATTATTGATTTGTCATGAATTGACGGATTAAATCTAATAATTCTTTCATTGTGTCTGGTGAACATTTTTACAATAAATAATGCATGTATTGTGATAATCATTAGTTTTTCGTGCCTTTCTCCAGTTCTGTCGTGTGTTTCTGGCACACATGGTCAGTTTAGATTCGCAGAACAGAAACGGAAAAGTCATCTTCACTCTGTAAAGTAAATATAGATTCATCCTTATCAAAGTTACCAAAGTTATTCAGTGAAGAACAGTGAGTGATTTGTTGTTTGATTAACATTGCAAACACAGGAATATTAGTGCTGTCACTTTAAGAGCTGCACGGATCCAGTACACTGATACACACACTTTACTTTCTCACGAATCGCGCAAAAAATAAAAAAGCACTTTACAGTACTTGCTGTAAAGTGTTACCTTAAAAATAGTGAAATTAAAATTATGAAGACAATATTAAAAGCGACATTATTTAACATCGTCTGATGCTCTCCTTCACACAAATTTACGAACTATTAAAATCACAAAGTTGCATGTTCATATAATTTAACAGTGAACAGCCGTATTTATATTAACTAACGCGAATAAAGATAAATGCATTTTTGTAGCAAATATATTGCTTGTTAGTTAAAGATAATTAATGCACTAAATAATGTTAATATTCATTTTAGTTAAAGTTTTATTAATTTTGTTTTTTTAATATGACTTATAGTTTTCATTAATACTTAAAAAAAAAATTTAATTTTATTTATTTTATGCTTTACTTTCTCATGTGATTCAGTTCGTCTGATGATCAGTGCATTACTGAGGATCGAACCCTTCATGCTGTCATTAGGCTACAGCTTTAACTAAAGCTAATTATTTTAATTAAATAGTAGCATTTTATTTGCAGCTATTCACACACACACACACACACACACACCTGCAGTGTGGCACACATACCTGTTGAACAGGTGTATTTGGCATCGCTCCAGGATTCCTGTCCTTTACTGGAAAGTGTGTGAGCTCTGCCCGTAAACTGAGCCCAGTGGGCGGAGCCTGGGCGAATCCTGCGCTGTGATTGGCTGCGTGTGATGTCAGCGCTTGGCCTCATTCTGGTTCAGAAGTTAAACCGGTAATTAACCCTCAGATCAACTCTAGACAATGATTAATCTAACAGTTTTCACTTTCCCAGAGTCCTAAACATCAATCCTCTCATCTAAAG
>JAPDVR010000020.1:1141268-1153768 GCA_026230005.1 Gila orcuttii | reverse complement strand
CACAGGCTGATTGCCTCCATGCCACGCCGCATTGAAGCAGTCATTTCTGCAAAAGGATTCCCGACCATTTGAAGGTTGACTTTTTTTTTTGTATTAAAAACACTTCTTTTATTGGTCGGATGAAATATGCTAATTTTTTGAGACAGGAATTTTGGGTTTTCATGAGCTGTATGCCAAAATCATCAGTATTAAAACAATAAAAGACCTGAAATATTTCAGTTGGTGTGCAATGAATCTAAAATATATGAAAGTTTAATTTTTATCATTACATTATGGAAAATAATGAACTGTATCACAATATGCTAATTTTTTTTAAAGGACCTGTATATTGTTGTCCTGTTGTTAGTTTCACTGCTTCTATTGCTCTCATTTGTAAATCACTTTGGATAAAAGTGTCTGCTAAATCAATAAATGTAAACACACTCACACACACACACTGGAGTGTTTGAGTCATGGATGTTTAATACTTACACACACACACTCTATTCATTTAATTTATAAATGCTGTTTTAATTACATTTCAAGTAAAGACAGTTAAACTTTGAAGAGTTTATAATATTACAAGAGAGTCTATCAAATAAAGTCTGTTCTTTTGAACGGTTTATTAATCAAAAAGCTTCTGAGAACTGAAGTGTGTCAGTGTTGTGATTCAGAGGAAATGATGCGCTGACTTCCTGTAGGCCTATATCTGAGACAAAAGAGGTGATGTGTCTGTGTGTGTGTGTGTGTGTGTGAGAGAGAGAGAGAAATCGCTTCATTCATACACTTCTCATCAGAGCGAACATAATCCAGAAGCTTCCCGAGAGTGTGTGTGTGCATGCGTGCGTTCGTGTGTGTGTGTGTGTGTGTGTGTGTGTGATCGCTTCATTCATACACTTCTCATCAGAGCGAACATAATCCAGAAGCTTCCCGAGAGTGTGTGTGTGCATGCGTGCGTTCGTGTGTGTGTGTGTGTGTGTGTGTGTGTGTGATCGCTTCATTCATACACTTCTCATCGGAGCGAACATAATCCAGCAGCTTCCCGAGAGTGTGTGTGTGTGTGTGTGTGTGTGTGTGTGTGCGCGTGTGTTCAAACTAGGGTTGGGTATCGGTTGGGTTTTATCCGATACCAGTACCTACTCGGTATTTTTTAAACGGTTCCGGTGCTTAAACGGTTCTTGAAACGGTACTTTAAAGGGATAGTTCACCCAAAAATGAAAATTAAGTCAGTAATTACTCACCCTCATGTTGTTCAACCCCGTAAGACCTTCGTTCATCTTCAGAACACGAATTAAGATACGAAGGTCTTACGGGGTTGAACAACATGAGGGAGAGTAATTACTGACTTAATTTTCATTTTTGGGTGAACTATCCCTTTAAGAAAACGAAACCGCACACACTTTGTCAAAAACTAATACCCTTTTATTTACAGGGCCAAACTGGACACAATATTAACTTAAATCTTTAAACAATATAAATACAAGTAACATATATGGTAATATTAAATAAACCAATATAAAATAAAAATTCACATTTAGCCTACATAATATCAAATAAAACAATATTGTATCAAACAATGTAATAATACTGGAGATTAATAGAGATTACTACTAGGGTAATCTAATCTCGACATGGCTCCAGGTTCCCATGTTTTGTCTGCTTGAACCAGTCATGTAAGTTATCTGGTCGTTGCACTAGAACGGCAGCGCTTGGCGAGTTTGGTAATTCGTTCCCACTGCGTCTTCGCTAGGCAGCGTTGAGTGATCCTATGAAAGAGAACGTCTCTGGTTACTGATGTAACCTATGTTCTCTGAATAGGGAACGAGACGCTGCGTTCGCTGCCAAACTCCTCGCGCTGCCGACAAGCTTCCTTTTTCGGCAGAGAAATCTGAGGAGCAGATGATGCGCGTGCCAATATAATAAGACGACGTGAGCGTCGAGGCGGCGCCCGCGCCATCAGCCAATGGATTGGCGTTATTCTATATGGCTTCAGACAATCGGCACACCCAGAGGGCATTCTGACGCGTAATTTTACACGTGAAATGCAGCCAAACCTTGGAGCGTTTTGTCTTCGGCATCTTCAATTATCCCCTCGCAATCAGCAGACGTTCCGGGAGTCTCCCGCATATTCATAACGGCTCCCTGATGCCCGCAAATTAGTTAAAATATCCTGGAATCTAGAGCGAGCGAGCAAGAGCGCGCATGCGAGACAGAACAGACTGTGTGCTTCAAACAGTATTGTGCGCGCACGGCGGAGAGAGAGAGACCTTGCGTGTGTGCGCCTCATGACACAGAGAGTCAGGCACCGAAATTTTCGTTCTTATTCGGTCTGGTTACTACCGTTTACGTCAGAACCAGTTCCCTATTGGCACCGCGTTTCGCTACCCAACCCTAGTGTAAACTGGCACTTCTCTGTCTGACAGTTACATCATCATCATCATCATCATCATCGTTTACTGAGTTTTATGTCATTCAAACCCTGGATGATTAATTTCCCCCGAGGAACTAAATCACAGATGTTTAGCCTAATGTTCACGCTGCTATTTTACACACACACACACACACACACACACACACACACACACACACACACACACACACCCCAGAAGTCTCGATGTGTCCATGAGGAATGACGTCACTGAATCATTTCTGCAATATAAGGTAAACTGTGAGGTAAACGTACCTGTGAAAACATGTTTGTTCATCAGAAAGTACATCAATGACATATTGATGAAATATATTTTAAATATGCTAAATAACTGGATGCCACTCATTCAAATATATAAAATTATTTTTAAAATAAACAATAGGCTATATATACATATATATATGAAACAAATTAATAAAATATAAAAATATTTATTAAAATATTTAAAACACACACACACACACACACACACATATATATATATATATATATATATATATATATATATATACACGAAATATTCTAAATAACTGATTCCAAAAATGAATTACATAATATAATAAATCTTTTAAATAAAATAACATAAAACGGTATATAATTAATATATGTAATGAATGTATATATAATATATCCACTGCTATATATATATATATATATATATATATATATAATATTTTGATGAAATATATTTAAAATATGCTAAATAACTGGATGCTGCGTATTAAATTATATACATGCATGCAAAATAATTGGATGCCAATCATTGATTTAAACGTAATAATGCTGATGAAATGTTGCACAATTCATACTTTCACATACTATTCTTTTAAACACCTGCCAATACGCAGTGTGTGTTTACTCTGCAAGTATAAACCACACAAAGAGTTTCAGTCCTGAACAAAAGCTGCAGTTTCATGACTAATGAATAACTGGCCTGTGTTGATCTCTTTACATTTCACTCCATCACTCCCAAAATATTGACTGGAAATTAAATTATTAACAAATAATCATAAACCGGATGCAATCTAGAAGCTTTACGTTTGGATCAAAACACTGTGAGTTTGTTCTCTAGGCGTGTGTGAGAGAATAATGTGTGTGTTGGCCGGTGATCTACATGGATTTTACTTGGAAATTGAAGGGGAGAAAGCGGGAAAATCCCTGCATACTTATGCAAATCAGCTCGATGACATCATAGTGGGAGAGACAGGATGTGGGCGGAGCTTCACGGTCACATGGGCAACACAGAAACAGCGATCACTAGAACACACATCATAAATGACAGTTCGTGTGCTTTACAGCAGAATTAACAATATTGTTTGGAACTTCATATATAAAGTAAGAAAATAGGAAAAACCTTAAAAAATGCATTTGTTTTAATTCAAGCACTTAATTGATTTAATAGTATTACATTAATCTGAGCACATAAAGTCTCTCACGATCAAGGTTGTTGTTGTTTTTTTGCTGATGAACAACCAAATAACAAATATAGCCTCGACAACTGAACATTTACAACAGTGAAGTAGCAGTGGATGACAGCATAAATAAAATAAAGGAAGATAAATATGAATTAAGTATGAAAAACAATAGAGAGGGGGAAAATACAGACACTTTTGTTGTTGTCATTTCTTTTTAGTGTCTTAATTAAGTAGTTGAAGTCACAAAGAAAATGATTTAATTTGGGTACTGTTAGAGAAAATTTACATTCATGAATAAAATATTTTGCCAATAAAATAAATAGATTTCCTATATATTCTATTTTATAATTACAATGAAAGAAATAACAAATTACATCGCCCAATGTTAAATCAATGTCTAATTTTAGTTTTGAATAAAGGAATCAGCTCATGATCAACGACTCGTTTAGTCATGTGACTGTGACGTTTAACATTGTTTAACATTAATCATTTCAGTTACTGACTAATCTTTTGTAACATTATAAATGTCTTGAAACTTTTGATCAATTTAATTCATCCTTGATGAATAAAAGTATTGATTTATTTTATTTCCTTCCCTTCAAATAATTAAATAATAATTCTTACTGACCCCCAAACTTTAGTGTTTAATGTTACAAAATATTCTGTTGTGTAATATTTAAAATGTAAATAACTGTTTTCAACACTGATAATAATCATAAATGTTCGTTGATCATCAAATCATCATATTATAGTGATTTCTGAAGGATCATGTGACACTGAAGACTGGAGTAATGATGCTGAAAATTCAGCTTTGATCACAGGAATAAATTACACTTTACTATATATTCACATAGAAAACAGATGATTTACATTATAATAATATTTAACAATATTACTGTTTTTACTGTATTTTTAATCAAATAAATGCAGCCTTGGTGAACAGAAGAGACTTCTTTTAAAAACTTTAATAATCTTCCCGACCCCAAACTTTAGACTGGTAGTGTGTATATATATAGTGTGTATATATATATATATATATATATATATATATATACATACATGCTCCAGTTACACTTGGCATAAACATTATCATAATCATCGTTCACACTGACCATCACACTTTCCAGAGAACTGTGGAAGAATGTTGCGTTGAAAAAACGAAACAAGACTCGACAGGAGTTTGAGAAATGCAGTAAACACACACTCTTATCTGATGCATATCATCATAAATCATCTTCACACAAACTCTCTGCAGATTAATGCACATTTAGCTTCTCTTCGGGTCGCTTCATGAGCGTTTATATGCACCTTTCGGCAACGCTTAAGGCCCGTTCACACCAAGGACTATAACAATACAGATATAGTTCTAAAAATCGTTTGATATATAAAGGAATAGTAGAGTTCACGCCACAGCTATAACAACACAGAGGAGCAATATCGATAGATTAACTTTCAGAATAATTTTTTTCCAGTTGATTAACGATAAAAACATTGACAGCCAATCAGAATCCATCCTGCTTTAAAGAGCTCGAGAATTTAAAGCGGCAGACGACAAAACTTCAGCACTAATGATAAACAAATATCGTGCATTCATGCGGATGCTAATAGTTATCGTTATAGTTATCGTCCGCTGGTGTGGAGCTGATATAGTTATCGTTATAGTTATCGTCCGCTGGTGTGGACGCTAATATAGTTATTGTTATAGTTATCGTCCGCTGGTGTGGAGCTAATATAGTTATCGTTATAGTTATCGTCTGCTGTGTGGACACTAATATAGTTATCGTTATAGTTATCGTCTGCTGGTGTGGACACTAATATAGTTATCGTTATAGTTATCGTCTGCTGGTGTGGACACTAATATAGTTATCGTTATAGTTATCGTCTGCTGGTGTGGACACTAATATAGTTATCGTTATAGTTATCGTCCGCTGGTGTGGAGCTGATATAGTTATCGTTATAGTTATCATCCGCTGGTGTGGAGCTAATATAGTTATCGTTATAGTTATCGTCTGCTGGTGTGGACACTAATATAGTTATCGTTATAGTTATCGTCTGCTGGTGTGGACACTAATATAGTTATCGTTATAGTTATCGTCCGCTGGTGTGGACACTAATATAGTTATCGTTATAGTTATCGTCCGCTGGTGTGGACGCTAATATAGTTATCGTTATAGTTATCGTCTGCTGGTGTGGACACTAATATAGTTATCGTTATAGTTATCGTCTGCTGGTGTGGACACTAATATAGTTATCGTTATAGTTATCGCCCGCTGGTGTGGACACTAATATAGTTATCGTTATAGTTATCGTCCGCTGGTGTGGAGCTAATATAGTTATCGTTATAGTTATCGTCTGCTGGTGTGGAGCTAATATAGTTATCGTTATAGTTATCGTCCGCTGGTGAGGACACTAATATAGTTATTGTTATAGTTATCGTCCGCTGGTGTGGAGCTAATATAGTTATTGTTATAGTTATCGTCCGCTGGTGTGGAGCTAATATAGTTATCGTTATAGTTATCGTCTGCTGGTGTGGACACTAATATAGTTATCGTTATAGTTATCGTCTGCTGGTGTGGACACTAATATTGTTATCGTTATAGTTATCGTCTGCTGGTGTGAACACTAATATAGTTATCGTTATAGTTATCGTCTGCTGGTGTGGACACTAATAGAGTTATCGTTATAGTTATCGTCCGCTGGTGTGGACACTAATATAGTTATCGTTATAGTTATCGTCTGCTGGTGTGAATGCTAATATAGTTATCGTTATAGTTATCGTCTGCTGGTGTGGACACTAATATAGTTATCGTTATAGTTATCGTCTGCTGGTGTGAACACTAATATAGTTATTGTTATAGTTATCGTCCGCTGGTGTGGACACTAATATAGTTATCGTTATAGTTATCGTCCGCTGGTGTGAACACTAATATAGTTATCGTTATAGTTATCGTCCGCTGGTGTGGACACTAATATAGTTATCGTTATAGTTATCGTCTGCTGGTGTGAACACTAATATAGTTATCGTTATAGTTATCGTCCGCTGGTGTGGAGCTGATATAGTTATCGTTATAGTTATCGTCTGCTGGTGTGAACACTAATATAGTTATCGTTATAGTTATCGTCCGCTGGTGTGGACACTAATATAGTTATCGTTATAGTAATCGTCTGCTGGTGTGAACACTAATATAGTTATCGTTATAGTTATCGTCCGCTGGTGTGGACACTAATATAGTTATCGTTATAGTTATCGTCTGCTGGTGTGGACACTAATATAGTTATCGTTATAGTTATCGTCTGCTGGTGTGGACACTAATATAGTTATCGTTATAGTTATCATCTGCTGGTGTGAACACTAATATAGTTATCGTTATAGTTATCGTCCGCTGGTGTGGACGCTAATATAGATATCGTTATAGTTATCGTCTGCTGGTGTGGACACTAATATAGTTATCGTTATAGTTATCGTCCGCTGGTGTGGACACTAATATAGTTATCGCTATAGTTATCGTCTGCTGGTGTGGACACTAATATAGTTATCGTTATAGTTATCGTCCGCTGGTGTGGACACTAATATAGTTATCGTTATAGTTATCGTCTGCTGGTGTGAACACTAATATAGTTATCGTTATAGTTATCGTCCGCTGGTGTGGAGCTGATATAGTTATCGTTATAGTTATCGTCTGCTGGTGTGAACACTAATATAGTTATCGTTATAGTTATCGTCCGCTGGTGTGGACACTAATATAGTTATCGTTATAGTTATCGTCTGCTGGTGTGAACACTAATATAGTTATCGTTATAGTTATCGTCCGCTGGTGTGGACACTAATATAGTTATCGTTATAGTTATCGTCTGCTGGTGTGGACACTAATATAGTTATCGTTATAGTTATCGTCTGCTGGTGTGAACACTAATATAGTTATCGTTATAGTTATCATCTGCTGGTGTGAACACTAATATAGTTATCGTTATAGTTATCGTCCGCTGGTGTGGACGCTAATATAGATATCGTTATAGTTATCGTCTGCTGGTGTGGACACTAATATAGTTATCGTTATAGTTATCGTCCGCTGGTGTGGACACTAATATAGTTATCGCTATAGTTATCGTCTGCTGGTGTGGACACTAATATAGTTATCGTTATAGTTATCGTCCGCTGGTGTGGACACTAATATAGTTATCGCTATAGTTATCGTCTGCTGGTGTGGACACTAATATAGTTATCGTTATAGTTATCGTCCGCTGGTGTGGACACTAATATAGTTATCGTTATAGTTATCGTCTGCTGGTGTGGACACTAATATAGTTATCGTTATAGTTATCGTCTGCTGGTGTGAACACTAATATAGTTATCGTTATTGTTATCGTCTGCTGGTGTGGAGCTAATATAGTTATCGTTATAGTTATCGTCTGCTGGTGTGGACACTAATATAGTTATCGTTATAGTTATCGTCTGCTGGTGTGGACACTAATATAGTTATCGTTATAGTTATCGTCTGCTGGTGTGGAGCTAATATAGTTATTGTTATAGTTATCGTCTGCTGGTATGGACGCTAATATAGTTATCGTTATAGTTATCGTCTGCTGGTGTGGAGCTAATATAGTTATCATTATAGTTATCGTCCGCTGGTGTGGACACTAATATAGTTATCGTTATAGTTATCGTCCGCTGGTGTGGACACTAATATAGTTATCGTTATAGTTATCATCTGCTGGTGTGGACACTAATATAGTTATCGTTATAGTTATCATCTGCTGGTGTGGACGCCAATATAGTTATCATTATAGTTATCGTTCGCTGGTGTGGACGCTAATATAGTTATCGTTATAGTTATCGTCCGCTGGTGTGGACGCTAATATAGTTATCGTTATAGTTATCGTCCGCTGGTGTACTAATAAAGTTATGGTTATCTTTATAGCTTTGTTCTTGGTGTAAACGGGCCTTTGGAAAGCAACTAAAAAGCGTTTAAATGACAACATTATGAAATGACGATGCAAAACATGGTTATGTGAACGTTAAGGAAACATTCCATTGTATCATTCTTTAAACATTATGGCAACGTTACATTTGAATGTTCTCTGAACGTTCTGAAACAAGTAGCAACATTTAAAATACGTTAGATGAACGTCCAACTAAAACATATCAGAAAAGTTTTTGTGATAGCATTTTGAGAATATTATTAAAGACCAGATAACTTTGAACAAATGATCTATTTACATTTCTGGAGGAACGTTTGTTCATAAATTTGAGAGAACCTGTTAGCTGGGCAATGACTGAATAAGTTTACACCTTTTCTCGGGCACGGCTTATCAAAAACATTCTTGACCTGAATAAGTATTGTCGGTAATTTCAGCTAAGACAACAGCTCTTTTAGGAGTGTACAGAGAACGTTAGTCATGATTCATTTTCAAACTGACAATCACCTGATGTTTACAGTGCGCATAGTTTTGTGTATTGTTCAAAAATGAAAATATAACAGTGCGCACACCTGAAATACACCTTGAAATGAGGTTATGTGATGCACATACCGGTATACATGTTATTGGAAGCAAGCGCTCATAATCTCTGGGTGACTGGTCACACACACTAAAAACATGACAATGGTGTAAAGATCCCAGGGTGAAACTTCTGTTTTAAGTAACTAGTGATCAAGTCATCTGAGATGGTTTGATGGATTCTAGCGTAAAATAAATCCGGTTCAACACGACCAGATTAGCTGTCTCCAATAACCGTAATTCTAGTGTAGTTTAAAGTGTTTTCGAGCTCATAAAAACTCTTTTCTGAGTGTTTAGTGCAGCTCTCACAGGTATTAAATGGTGTTTTATTTCAGACACATGAGATTTTCCAATTCAAATACTATTTACTGCTTTGAATTGGGACGATGGTTCTCTTTCTTGCTTGCTTCAGCTACATCTATTTGCATGTGAGTCCAAAATTCAAATGCAATGTGGCGTATAAATGTGTGTGTATTTGAATGCCGGACCTCTAAAAAACAGTCGCATTGTGCTCTAAAATGCAAAACTAAACCTGCTATGAAAAATACGATTCAGTTCAAGCTAAGGTAGACTGCATCAAATTCTAGGCGTGGAAATCAAACAATAACATAAAAACTGGCATTCAGATTCATGTGTTTTTATTTTAAAGTTTGAAGTCATCCTAAACATTTGCACAGTTAAATCACGTTTAAAAACGAGCGGCAATGTATTAAATAACAGAATATTTCTTAAGTTTGCTCGATTTGAAATGGCAAAAACAAGCTAGTTTTGATAATGGAGACAGAATTCGGTTTCTTGGTGATTAGTTAGTGGTGGTTAATGTGATTCTCTACACCTGTTTGAACTGCTTTTATACGTGCACTAAAAATCACCTGATTCAAACACATTTTTTTAGACTTCAAACGTCATGAAGATACGTGATGTTTTGGATACATTTTGGAGCCTTGCAGTAAAAAAAATCTGCTGAATCATACGGCAAGTGAGTTCTTGATTTGCACTGATATTTGACCCGCATTTTTAACATGTTTATGCTGGATGGTTGAGATGCGCACTAACTCAAGTAGCGTTTGTCCCATATTCTGTGCGAGCTGTTGCATATATTTGTGTTGAAATTCATACAGAAGTGTCTCATTTCAACACACCTGTGATCTCTGATAACAAGACTTGAGCAAATATAAAGTAAATGTTGAAATAAGTTTGAGTGGAACGTAGTTCAAGAGGGTGAGGCACCAAATACAAGATAAACGCATCAAAAGAGAGTTTTCATTAGTCATTTTATTTTAGAAAAGGCTCATACAAAAGAAACAGCAAATATATGCCATACATAATAGTTATAGTATACAATCTGCGAGGGAATCCTCATACACATTATCCAGTGACTTAACAAATCACATAAAAAAATTGAGCAGAATCTTCAGTGATATATCTGATTAGTACTCGATTGACAAGTATTATGAAGAATATATAGTCCTTTTAACATACATGAGTATATACAACAAATGTGAACGTTACAAAACTTCAAACCACCGTCATGTTCTTCGGTCAGTCTGCTCTGACAAACAGTGTTACGCATGAAACTTCATTTCCCAATACCTTTACAAAGCTTTACATTCTCTCACAGTTCAACCATTGTGTTGAACATGTGTTTACAGAGTCTTTAAGTGGTGTAGCGATACCGTTGGATCCAGGCCACGCCCGCGTGCCAATCCAACCAGACAAGCCCCACTATACAATTTTTACCGGTTCATAAAACCTACTTTAGCCAAAACACTGGCTTACAGTTTCTGTGAAACCTTTTCCCTCTGGGAAGAGTGTGTTTCTAAAGCGAGGATCTTCAATCTTCAAGCCCATTAAGCCGGAGACCAAAGCCTCAACGTTTGACTAGAAGCGACTCTCTTTAGTATCCGGTCTCCTCCACTCTCCATCCGGTGGAGTTCTTCCCGAACTTGTAGACGAGCCTACGTCCATCAACCCTCTCCAGAATCTCTCGCTTGTAGTAATACCTGTAGGAAAGAGCAAGAGTTTCAATTATTCCTCGATCCCAGACAAAGAGACAAATCCCAACCTCCCCAAAACCCTTGATCCCGGAATTGAGTCCTTTACCTCATGGCTCTACTGAGCTTCTCGTACGTCATGCTGCTGTTCTTCTTCTTCTGCCCCCAAAGCTGAGCAACGGCTTCGGACTTGAGGAACTTGAATACGCCATCCCTTCGGTCCTCCCACTTCATCAGACCCTGGTTCTGCTCCGGATGAATCAGGATATCTCGGATAAACTCCCAAAGGTGGGTTCCTCTTGGAGCTGCAATTAAAGTCTGGTTAGACTCTTCTTACACTTGATCTCCGCATCAGGTCCCAGCAAGCAATTTTGCATTTAAAAGAAGTCTAATAGCCGTCTGGATGGGTATTAGATATCTGTTAAAGTCAAAATTGTTTGCTGGGGTACGTCTTTAAATAGAGTTCTGCGTACTTACCATGTTTGCTCTTTTTGGATTGAATGAAGTGTTCGTATCCCTCATTATCCCTGGGCTTTGGAGGGCGTCCTCTACCTCTCTTCTGGTTCTTTCCAGGCTCTTGTTTTACAGTGATCTCTGTGGAAAAGGAAGCATTCAAATGTTAGAAGAAGGGTTTTGTCACTTCATCATCCCAGCTATTGATGGCTCCTCGAGAACCACCTTCCTGCAGAGTTTAGGGTTTAGTTTCAACCTGTTTTTAATTGTCAGGTAATCCCGAAGACCTTGATTAGCTGGTTCAGGTGTGTTTGACTAGCCTCTGCAGGTTGACAGGCCTCGAGGAGCGAGGCTGAGCTTCGAAGGAACTTACTTGAGCTAACGGAGAAAGGTATCTCTGAGTATTCAGGGTCTGAATCGCTGCTGCTGGACTCGGGTGAGCTCGGGTTCAGAAAGCTGCCTGTAGAGGACGAAAACAGAGTTTAGACTTCAGGATGTTCTTTGAAAGTCTTAATTGTTCATTCGAGTTTAGTAGAGATGCGTACCAGCGTGGGAACTCTGGAAACTCTCGGTTAGGGAGTCATATCCGTGATCGCTCTCTGGAGTCAGCTGGTTGGTGTACTCGTCGAAGTAACTGTATTTTGTCTCTGAATTGTCTGCGGAAACAGAATTACTTTATTATTTCCAGTTCGGGCAAGTTGGTACTGCTCACTATGGATTGGGTTTAAAGGTCAG
>JAPDVR010000020.1:1106268-1136268 GCA_026230005.1 Gila orcuttii | reverse complement strand
TTTAGCGCGATATTATTGGAAATACCCTGGAAAGCTATGTAAATACATGAATTTGGGTATCAGTGTATAGATCAGGGGATTTTAAATTCCACAGACTCCCATACATGATCATTCTCATGCGAGGGATCACCAAACTAAAATTCAAAAGGTCGCGTTTTTACGTAGGCTACTATGACCCAATTTGTGAAACATAGCTATTTAGAATTTTTTTTTATACCAATTTAAGTTATTCTAGTCCATTTCACACACACACACACACACACACACACCACACAGACATAGAGAACGGCTGACTGAGGTAAAATCGCTAACTCGCGGCCAGCGACAGTAAGACTCTATTTCTGGCGTTCCCACGGCTTTTATCCATTTAAGTCGCATCTGTGTGTGTTTCACGATATTTTTTTTTAACTGTCTCGAAGCATCTTTACAGAAAACCATGAAGCCCTAAACGTGAACAAGATTCGATCTCGTCTGTCGTCGAGACACTTACTTCACCAGGAGCGTGTCTGGATTACAACAGCACACTCCCCGTTTTATAATGCCTTTTTTCATCACCTCAGGAGAAGACAATGACAGCTTTTAAAAGAATGATTGACAGAAGTTTATCAGGTACGCACCTCACGCTATGTAAATTACGCCGTAAGGTTGGCGCTTGGCGGGGTTTCTACAAGATAAACGTTATTTAATAAGCACAACTGCGCAATATAGTATGATTTGCTTTACGAAATATACTTCTGTTCCAGATACAGTCAATGAAATCAGCGAGCCTTATGCAGAGTCAAGTACATTTAACTTGTTTCAAGGTTGTTGTTTTTTTGTTTTGTTTTTCCGGGAAAATTAGACAAACTTTGTCGTTACAAATATTTTTTTTTTTGCAGTGCATCAACTGTGAACTCACTCGAAATTCGTCAGTGACTCAGTCAAACTTCTTTGAACGCGAGGTTTGGGCCTGATTTTGTTCTAAATGACGTCACACCTGTTCGTTCCTTCATATTCATATCAAAAATCTATTGAAAAATGATCTCAATGATCCTAAATTAACGCTTATCCGAGGCAAAGTTAATACTTTCGAAAGTAAATCTCTTTAGCAATGAACGTTTGCGCAATACAAAAATCCTGATTTTAGTAGTTCTATATAACTACATATTTTCAGTGTGTTCGAACAATAGTGCATTAATAAAAACATTAATGACCCAGCTGACAGTGAACGTTCTGTCAAGGTTCTTTCAACGTTATGAACAAACGTTCTTCCAGTAACATTAATAGAACATTTGCTCAAAGTTATCTGGTCTTTAATAATGTTCTCAAAACAAAAACATTATTTATACATCTTTCGTGGAACGTTTACCTCAAACCTTTCAGTTGGACGTTTTGTCTGATGTTTTTTTTTTAAATGTAACTACTTGTTTTGGAACGTTCAGAGAACATTCTAAAGTAACATTCTCATAATGTTTGAAGAATGATACAATGAATGTTCCCTCAACGTTCACATAACCAACAAAAACATTACGATTTTGAACATTCAGAAATAATGTTTCCATAACTTAATGGGAACACTAGCAAAAGTTCTTAGAACTTATTTTTGTTATATTTGCGTTTCTTCTTTGCTTAATTGGAGCTCTGGATATTAATCAACCAACTTCATGATGCTTTTACTTCACTATGCGCTTGCAACAACAACAAAAATCTGTCTGTTATCCGAGGAAGAAGTGTCCAACTTTTGATGCTATATATCCTGTGTAAGATTTCGTTTATCATCTCTATGGCCAGGAGGTCTTTTAATAGAACAGACCAACAGCTGCACGCACACACACACACACACACACACACACTCTGGTGCTGTTATAAATACTGAGGTGTGTGTGTGTGTGTGTGTTTAGTTTCAAAGATGGCCGACAGAAAGAGCAGCAGTGGCGGCAGCTCTCGTCAGACCGTAAAGAGGAAAGAGAGAGCAGAAAATGAGGCAAAGAAAGAAGAGAAACCTAAAGAAGGAGAGAAAGCTCCTAAAGAAGGAGAGAAAGCGGAGGTGAATGGAAAGAAGGAGCCGGTGGAGAACGGAGAGGCCGCTGCCGGTGTGGAGAACGGAGAGAAGCCGGAGCTGATGGAGCTGCCGCCGTTCGAGATCATCACAGGGTGAGTCTGAAAACAGGAGAAAACCTCTCCATCCCAGACCTGAGCGCACTCCTCCTCCTGTGGAACAACTGATGTTCAGCAGGATAAACAACCGTGTGTTGTGCAAAGACTGAACACATCTTATTGATGGTTCCATGAAGAATCCATACAGCTGTTCCATTGCACAAAAGGTTCTTCAGATTATTAAAATGGTTCTTTTTAAGAACTTATCACTGAAAGTGCCAAAATGGGTTTTTTGATGCCACTGAAGCACCATTCAATTCACTTTTGGAACCTTAAAAGTTGTTGATGTTACTTGTGCGCTAAATTTCAAGTCTTCTTAAGCCTTATGATATTGTGTGAGGAAAAGGCCAACATTTAAGTCACACTTTTGCTCACAAACTTGCTGAATCACAATTGGTCATGTGATATGCGAGAACCAATGGTGTTTGGGATCAATGACGCCTTCTAGCGGAGTGTGTGAATCTACACAAACACCAGTGGCAGCAGATGACAAGATTTTTAGGGGAATTAATGAATAATTATGGGTCTGTTCCATCTTGTGACTTCAGAAGACTTGGAATGCACTCTTTATTGGCATTGATGAAGAACCTTTAACAACCATGGAACAACTTAAAGAGTGGAAAAGGGTTATTTATACTATTGAACGGAGTACTGAACGTTTCTTTGGGGAGCCAAAAATGGTAGTGTTTCTCCTGAGCATAATCTCCTGGGAAATGCGTGAACGTTTGGGTCGAAGCTTGTGTACCCAACCCCCACCAAGGTCGATCCTGACAGCCGGTGATGTGTCTCGCTGTCTGCTGAGTGTTATCTAAAGAACACACTCTTAAAAATAACACTAGAGCATCCATCTGGTGCTTTAAAGAATCCGGAAACCAAAACACCAATCGGAAGAACCTGAAGCGCCAAGAAGTTTACTACTCTCTACAAAAAATGCTAGGTTGTTTTAACCCAATTTTGGGTCAAATATGGACAACCCCAAACGTTGGGTTAAATTTTTTATTTAATTTAAAATTTAACCCAATGGCTGGGTTTGTCCATATTTGACCCAAATTTGGGTTGAAACAACCCAGCATTTTTTTTTAGAGTGTACTCTTAAACAGAACCAACTTAATGATAATGACTATTGAGTGAACCTTAAGAACCATTGAAGAACCTTTTTGATGAAGTCCATCAGAGTTCTCAATTACATCTCATTTAGGCTAAAATAGCCTGAAATAAAAACAGACCCAAATGTGTCAGCAGTGTTCATCCAGTTTGAGTCTACACTCTTTGTTTTAACAGAATTTTGGGTCAAATATGGACAAACCTAGCCATTGGGTTAAATGCTTAAATGACCTTTTTAACCCAACGTTTGAGTTTGTCCATATTTGACCCAAAATTGGGTTAAAACAACCCAGCATTTTTTAGAGTGTAGAGCTGCAAAGTGAACGTGGATGTTGGTAACTATTCATATTATGCTCATTTCAAGATTTTTAATTGGTATCTAGAGCACATTTGAGATATTTAAGAGATTATTGCTGGATTTCTAAAGGGTTAAATGGGTATTTGCATTTCCGAATCCGTTTAAGAATCCAAGCGTGTTTGATAACGCTGATGAGTTTGATTCTGTCGACACATTAAAGCTGTGAATTGTTGTGGATCATCTACTGGCAGGTGCTCAATACAGATCAACCAGGTTCATCTGGCAGCAAACACACACAATGCCTCCAAACCAAAGCCTCTCACGACACACACGGTTCTGTATATGGGTCAGACTCCTGTATAAAGTTCTGCCATCGCTGAGGGTATTTATAACCCAACAGCCCTTCCATCTGTCAGCCTGTCAAGGAGCTGCTCAAAAACAACCACAGAAACCCCCTCTGAGGCCAAAGACTGGGAAATAATGCAACCGAGATGCACATTTAACCTGTTAACTGTAAATAATCACACCCCTTTTGGAGCGTAGCATGAACTTCACTGAATGTAATTCATGAAAGCTTTGGAATACAGACTGAAGGTTGGTTCGTTTTAAAGAGACACTCAGCAGATTATTGCAGCAGTCAAAGAACCAGAAGGTTACAGACGTTTAAGTTGAGTGTAAAGCAAATGTAACACTGGGTTAAAAACCACCCAATTTGGGTTGATTTCAACCCAAGGGCTGGGTAAATATAGGACAATCAGAACACATGTTGGGTTAATTTGACCCAGCAAATTTGGTTATTTATTTAACCCAGCATAATGGGTAGATTTAACCCAGCATACTGGGTTGATTGATTTTTACTATAGTTCATACATGAATTAATGTTTACAGATTACAACTTAATTTTTAACTTTAAAAAAAAAATACTCCACAAAACCACTGGTTTGCATGATAATTCCATTATTTTCGATCATATTTTACAGTGTAACATATTTTATATAGCTTTGAATACATATTGCCAACATTTAAGGTTGTTTAACAAATATTAGAAGTAAATATTAAACATTTTTAAGTAATTCAAGTGTAATGGCCCAGTCTCTGTTGTGCTGTTTCCCCATAACGCACTGGATCTCGTGCTGGAGTTTCACTCTTTTAGCAGAAATATGCTGTGACTCCATAAACTGTCCATAAAACAATCAGTGAACAGTTCTGAGAACATATTTTAACTTTCTAAGTTCATATTCTGTATCTTTTTTGAATAAATTCATCAAATGTTATGCAAGGCATCAGGCGTTTCCATCACGCGAAAAGACCAACGTGACATTCGTGACTCACATCGCGCCCCTGTATGTTGCTTGGCATAAAATTAAACGATATACAGAACAATAATGTATTTACAGATAAAATAAAATGCACACACACCTCTATTTTACCGAATACGTGCAACAATTTGACGGAGTGACACTGCTCTCTCTTGAAAAGGTCGCAAAAAGCCCGCGATAAATAACTCAATCCCTGGGTTGTTACATCTGACCCAGGAGCTGAGTAACACAAAAACTACAGAAACACTGGGTTGTTACGTCTGACCCAGGATCTGGGTAACACAAAAACTACCCAAACAATGGGTTGTTACGTCTGACCCAGGATCTGGGTAACACAAAAACTACCCAAACACTGGGTGGTTATGTCTGACCCAGGGTCTGGGTAACACAAAAACTACCCAAATACTGGGTTGTTACATCTGACCCAGGATCTGGGTTATACAAAAATTACTCAAACATGAAGTTGTTAAATCTGACCCAGGTGTAGGGTAACACAAAATCTACCTAAACACTGAAAAAATAACCCAAAAAATTGACCCAAATGGCTCAACCCAGGATTTGGGTAGAAAAAATAACCCAAGATTTTTTAGAGTGTTAACTAAACATGTTGTAATTTACACAAAATATATATTTTACAAAATAACCTGGTCTCTAAAATTACTAGAAAATCAGAGCCATATGTCTAACCGAGTTGTGTTCCCAATTTGAATTTGATATCACAAAAATTAAGCCACTAAAAGATTTCACAAGTATGCGACTCATTTCCAGGTTCCAGTATTCAGGTCTTAAATTCACCGCTTCATCTGCCCACAGGGATCGCATTGACCCGTTCTTCTACAAGTTCCAGTTCAAGAACGTCGAGTACTCGTCCGGCCGGAATAAAACCTTCTTGTGTTACCTGGTGGACCAGGGCTCAGACAGCCTTCTCCGCGGATACCTCGAGGACGAGCACGCGGGCGCCCACGCCGAGGACGCCTTCTTCCAGCAGGTCCTACCCAACTACGACCCAGCCTGCAAATACACCATCACCTGGTACATGTCGTCCAGCCCGTGCGCGGCCTGCGCCAGGAAGCTGACGGAGATCCTGAAGGCCAGGAAAAGCGTTCGTCTGGCGATCTTCTCCGCGCGGCTCTTCGAGTGGGAGGAGCCTGAGATCCAGGCGGGGCTAAAGGCGCTAGCGGCCGCCGGCTGCAAACTGCGCATGATGAAGCCGCTGGATTTCACCTACACCTGGGACACGTTCGTAGAGAACGACGAGGAGCAGTTCACGCCGTGGGAGGACTGCCAGGAGAACTACGAGTACTATCAAGATAAACTGGCCGACATCCTGCAGTGATGTAAGAGGAGATCATTAACATACGACAAGCTAGATGTATCTAACAATGTAATCGATACTATCGTTATTTGAAGCGTTAAGTTACTTTCAATAGGTGATTTGCTCTATTTTGATCTCTACTGTAAACATCAGTGTTTATATCCAAACTATAAACTTTTATCCCAGTTCTTCTATAATAATTTGATTTATTGTAAGTCAGAAATAACGATACAGTGTGGTTGAAAAGACTGTTTGTGTTAAGGCCCGTTCACACCAAGGACTTTAACTATAAAGATAACGAAAAATATATAGTTCTAAAAATCGTTCTCTATTAAAGATTAGCAGAGTTCACACCACAACTATAATGATAAAGATTTGAGGAACGATATTGTTAGGAACAATTTCAGAACTATTTTTTACAGCTGTCGAACGATAAAACACCGACAGCCAATCAGAATCAACTCGAATTTAAAGGGCTCGCGATTTAAATGGCAGACGACATTGTGGAGGAGTTAATCGCTGAGGTCCAGACAAACCCAGCACTGTTTGACAGTCAAGCCTCTTTTCAAGAAAATGGAAAACAATCGTTCAAACGCTCTGAATAAACGATGAGAAGTACCTCAGGTTTCCAGCACTCGTTTCCACAACATTGTCTTGCTTCCTTTGAAGTTGCGGTGAAAAAGACTAGTGTTGTTTTTATTCCACTATATTGACTTCGTCAGCTAAATTCACTGTTAGATTATTAGCTCGATTACGCTAGCTTCACTCGAGACACAGCATGCTGAGGACATCTGCTGGTTAAAGCCTGTAAATGCAGCAAAAACATGTTCAATGACGTTCTAAACACTTTGAAACCGCAGCGCGCGAGCTTAGAATAAACAGACCGTATAGTTCGTTGGTGTGGACGCTATCGTTATAGTTATCTTTTTAGTTATGGTTCTTGGTGTGAACGGGCCTTTAATCGTTAAAAGATCGCCATCTTGATTCAAACACTAACACGCTCTTATTCCTAAACTACAATGATTCGGCTGTGTCTATTAAACCGACAAGATCATACCGGAGCATTGAAAGAGAGAGCAGTTATCATGTTTACGTATAAAACAGATTCACTAACAGTCTTTTCAACCACACAGTATCATTAATTCTGTCTTACAATCATTCATATTATCACAGAAGAACTGGGATAAAAGTTTATAGTTCAGATATAAAAACACTGATGTTTACAGTAGAGATCAAAATAGAGCAAATCACCTTTTGAAAATAACTTGACGCTTCAAATAACCATTGTATCGATTACATCATTACACCAGTAGGTGGAGACAGGTCATTTGTCATTGAATCATTCACTCAAGAGATTCGCTCAAAAAAACTGATTTGTCCAGTCATGAAACAAGTGAAGTCTTAATGAGTGAGTCATTGAATCATTCATTCATTTATTCAAAATTTTAATAGACTGCAGCAATTAACATTTATCAGAACTTCTAGTAAAATAAATGTTAGTTTGTTTAGTTGTCTGTTCCGAATCGTGATCTCTGTTTAAAACAAAAAATCAATCGTGATTCTCAATTTATCCAGAATCGTGCAGCTCTTCGACACGCATTTCCAAAAATGAAAATATGTAGCGCACTCCAATTTTGACATCGAAGAAACTAAAACCATAAAAACACTTTTGTTACTTGAAATAAAATACATTTAAAATATTGATAAAAACTATAATAGTATCCGAGCTAACAAAATACGTTTTATGAACGTTTTGCTAACGTTCCCATTAAGTTATGAAAACATTATTTCTGAATGTTTTTTGGACGTTCAAAACATCCAGTGTTTTATAAATGTTTTTTCTTGGTTATGTGAACGTTATGAACATTTCATTGTATCATTCTTAAAACATTATGGAACGTTATTTTAGAATGTTTTTTGAAACAAGTAGTTACATAAAAAAAACGTTAAATGAACGTCCAACTAAAACATATCAGGTAAAAATAATGTTTTTGTGCTAACATTATTAAAGACTAAATAACTTTGAACGAACTTTTTATTAATGTTACTGGAAGAATGTTTTTTCATAACTTTGTGAGAACGTTCCTGTTCGCTGGGATCTCAGTATTAATAAAACAACATTGCAATAAAATATGGCATTATTAGTAATTGGAATTTTTCATTTGTCAGTAATGACTACTTACTTCGCCATCTGGGATGAAAGATAGTTGCAATAAATTATGGGAAAGCCTTATTTTGTGAGGGAGCATAATTTTTAGATTAGCAATGTTTGGAACAGCATGCTACTATTTATGCAAAATATAGATCTGGCTGAAGCAGTTTGTGTAGTGTGTTATTCTGAACAGTGTCCAGAAACGCTCTCGAGTCTGAAGTCCTCATATATCTCATATATCGTAGGGATCATTTGATGATTCAGGTCTCGTCTCACTTTAGCTTCTAGGTCAAGATGTTCTCGGTGACGTTTGATATATTTTAGACTATTCAAACTCTCATTGTGCTAATTAAAGCAAGTGTTTTTATCTTTTGCAGGATAATGAAGCGATATCGAAGAGAGAGTGTGTTTGTGTGTGTGAGAGAGAAACCCGTGCCAACCTTTCACTTTCTGGCATCCACACGCTGAGAGACGTTTAAACATTACTCGTGACTTCTGCACTGACAGCCTGAAATACAAGAATCCTGTCAAATCCACGGATTACTAGTACTTGTATGTTTTCTGCAGTAAGGGGATTTATACTTTTTAATAATTAGTTTTGTTCATCTGTTTACTTTTCTTTGATGTGACAATTCATATGTCATACTGTTTTATATTCTGAGCCTGTGCACTAGAACGTTTTGCCAATGTTCCCATTAAGTTACAAAAAAACGTTATTTCTGAATGTTTAAAACATCATTTTTTTATGTTTTTTCTTGGTTTTGTGAATGTTAAGGAACATCATTCTTCAAACATTATGTGAACGTTACTTTTGAACGTTCTGAAACATTTAAACAACATGACGAACATGCTTCAGAAATAAAACGTTTGTCTTTAACTTTGAGAGAACCTTGTCAGAACGTTCTCTGTTAGCGGAGTGGAACTTCAATTTTACTTTATCGTTTTATATTCACAAATTCATACTGAGCACTGTGAAATGCAGGTAATTCAGGAGTTTTGTATTTATACACTGCAAACTAAACTTAAACTTGGGTTGCAGCTGTAGGCCATGAAATAGTTGGGCAAGCAATAAATAAATAAATACACTAAATAAGAAACGACCTTCACTGTTGTTAGAAAAACGAATAAAACATGTATTGTTTTGGTGTGCGGTTCTTCTTTTTGTGTATTACAACTTCCAGATACAAACACACAAATATTCACTTCAGCATATTTGAGGTGTTTCAGCCGAAATGAGTTCTGCTATGAACAGCGGTTTACTTAAAAGCAGAAAAATATCTGAGGTGGGGCTGTGTCATATTCTGTCGGATTCAATAGTCTGGTAACATGGGAGTCTTTTAGTGTAGTGGCTTCGAGGTTGTGTAATGCTCTTCCTCAAGACATCCGTCCAACATCCACCCTCCTCTCCTTCAAAAACACATATTTGATCTGATTCTGTATATTACACTCCAGCTCACAGTCTGTAAATTAAACATTGTTATTGATATGCTATTTGTTTGAATCCCTCTTTGTTTGCATCTTTAACCTAACTTTGTAAGTGACCTCTGTATATTAGGCCTACTTTCTGCCCTTGGTGTGTGTATTGTGCTTTGATGTTGATTGTTCTGTTCCTTAACCCAGTCCCAGTGGTTCTCAATCTGTTGAGGCTTTTAACATCTTACTCCGTACCCCCACTCTTCAGTCACACCTTTCTCAGTAAGGGACAATATTTGCCCCCTTAAATCGATTTAAATAAATAAAAAAATAGAGAAATGCGCAATGATGGTAAAAACAAAGTGATGCTTTTAAATGTTAAATTAAAACTGCCAATAGGTGGTGAGTCATCGAGTCAAGTGGATGTATTTATGAATTAATAATTGAATCATTGACTCTAATGATTCGTTCAAAGCCGCAGATTTGTTCACAAACACTGCTGTGGCTTTCGGTGGAGCTATTATTTTGTTGTAAAAAATACTGACAACTGTGTTGTAGCCTAAATGAACATCATTTAATATTTATATTTCGTTTGTTGAACTGTTGTATAAAATCAATGTCACATTTGCAATCGTGTGGACCTTCATATAATGTGATCAACATTAAACACAGGAACTCACACAGGGAATGTGTCTGTATCGAAGAGAGTTTGAATCTTTTATCGATCTCCATGCACAGCCTGTGTCTATATTTGTTCTGCATGCTGGTAAGTGCTAAATCTCTTATTTTACAAAGGTACATTGTCTAGAACGGTAGTATAGTGCGATTTGCCGAGGCAGCAATCTGCACGAGGATGTCATGTATTTAACGTTACACAATTTTGCCTGATAGAAAAACATGCTCAGTTTAAATCTTATTTTAAATTGAGGTCGACTTAAATGAACCTGAAAATTCATCATTTTGTTCCCGTACCCCCTTCTGTCACCTCACGTACGTAACGTTACGTACAACAGTTTGAGAACCACTGCCTTTACATATCTTTGTAAAGCGACCTTGGGTGTTGGAAAGACACTATATAAATACAAATAATAATAATAATAATAATTATTATTATTAATAACCACCCAAACACATTTTAACACAAACTGCATGATACCAGTGCTTTCAATTGGCTAAACTGCTCCAGAGACCCGCACCTTACATACACCTAAACCTACCCAACTCCGCCCCCTGATCCCTAAACCCACCCCTAATCCGTAAGCCCAACCCTAATCCGTAAACCCAACCCTAATCCTACCCATCTCCACCCCATTGATCTTGATCCGACTCCTCCCCGTGGATCTCATGTACTGCATTGAGGTGCTACTGGCTTTCTGGGGCGATTTCTCCAGAGCTGATCACGTGCACAGAGCTGGAGGGGACGTGTAGAAAAAACAGACATTTTGAATTTCTATCATATTTTTCACATATACTGGGTGCATTTAATATCTCAAACACAAATATTGACAATTTGTATATATTATTTATTTATGTATTTACATGTATTTATTTATGTATGTGGCTCATAAACTGTGGTCTGGCTCATGGGGGGGCGGCGCCCTAGCGCCCTCTATTGGCCAGCCGCCCCTGCTTAAAAGAATCTTTAATCACACACACATAATAAATCAAAAATACGGTCTGTTTATAGCCACATATATCTATAAATATCATAACAGGGAGATATTTGAAACCCATCATACACATTCTCTGCTGATAAGTAAACAAAACAAAAACACCATAGTATTTTTTATACAAATACCAAGGTAATGTTTTTGGACGTGTACTACCCAAGGTAAATCACAGTAAATGTAAAAGACTACAGGCAGATTTATAGGTGACGTTCACGGGTGACCGTTAATCTGCGCGCGCAGACGTAGAAAACGCGCCAAAACTAGATCACTTACATTCTAATCAATACATTTGTCTATACAAAACTAGCGTAGTTTTGTTTGTATATTATAATGATAGCGATCTAGTTTTGTTCGGTAAAGTTTCTCCACTCACTCAGTCTCATAGAGACAGAGCGCGTTTAGGCCACGCCCACTGGGCGGGAAAACAATCCAACCGTCTCCATTGACTCTGTATTGTGTGAAGCTGCCTCCTCGTCATTTATGACTTATAACAAAAAAACAAAATAAATTCTAAAAGCTGCTATGTGACAAGGTGTACAGAAAACAAGCTAAACAACCAAGAAATACGTTTTTTTAAGCTGCCGACCCCAAAAAAACGAGTGTTTAAAGACACAAAAATGGATACAGGCGATTGAGAGAGAGCAGTGTGTCACATTACTCTGAGAACTAACGTAATAATAGCTTAGCTTACGGAAATATAATATATAAAACTGACATTTGGATGTTTGACTTAACAGTGATTAAATGTTTACTGCACACGTAGTGTATTTTTAGTGCATACTGAGTGTCAGGATCCCATCATTTACCCATTCTTCCAGCCGATATATCCACTTTTGTGTCTTCAAACGCTCGTTTTTTGGGGTCGACAGCTTATAAAAACTTATTTCAGTTTTTTTTTTAGCTTGTTTGCTGTAGCCTACTTCTTGTCACATAGCAGCTTTTTGACATTGTTTTGTTTTTTGTTTGTTTAACCCTAACGCAATACAAAGTCAATGGAGACAGTTGGATTGTTTTCCGCCCGGTGGGCATGGTTTCAGATTATGACGAATGTCGCTCTGTCTCTATTACAGACGGGTCGGACTGTCATTGGTTAGTTTTCCCGGGAAATCAGAATAGGTGGTTATTTGTCTGCGTGCAGTTCTGGCGTGAGGTGAGGTGTGTACAGCGTCTCTAGCGCCCTCTTGTGGCCGGGCTGAGAGTAGATCTGCCCCGGAGCCCGAGAGCGCCACCTGCTGTCCGGGTCATCAGGGGTCACGGTGCGCATCTGGGCCGTGTGAAGACCCTCGATCGCACTGGACAGCCAGATCAATCTCTTCAGGCTCTGGATGGAGCGACCGCGATCATGCATCAGCTGATGCTCAGTCACCGCTCGTCTGCTGAAGAGAGATATAATCTCAGAACAACCACAGTGAAGATCGAGAGATAGAACAGATAGATGGATAGACAGACAGATAGATAGATTAGATAGATGAATGGATAGTTGGATGGATAGATAGATGGATGGATAGTTGGATGGATGGGTAGATAGATAGATAGATGGATGGATATATAGATAGATGGATGGATGGATGGATGGATAGTTCGATGGATGGATAGATAGATGGATGATGGAGAGATAGTTGGATATATATATATAGATAGATAGATGGATGGATAGATGGATGGATAGATAGATAGATGGATGGATAGTTGGATGGATGGGTAGATAGATAGATAGATGGATGGATAGTTGGATGGATAGATAGATAGATAGATGGTTCGATGGATAGATAGATAGATGGATGGATGATGGATAGATAGTTGGATATATAGATAGATAGATGGATGGATGGATAGATAGATGGATGGATGGATAGTTGGATGGATGGGTAGATAGATGGATGGATAGTTGGATGGATAGATAGATAGATAGATGGATAGTTCGATGGATAGATAGATAGATGGATGGATGATGGATAGATAGTTCGATATATTTATAGATAGATAGATAGATAGATAGATGGATGGATAGATAGATAGATAGATGGATAGTTGGATGGATGGATAGATAGACAAATAGATAGACAGATAGATGGATGGATAGATGGATGGATAGATAGATGGATGATGGATAGATAGATGGATGGATAGTTGGGTGGAAAGATAGATAGATAGATAGAAAAATAGATAGATAGATAGATAGATAGATAGACAAATAGATAGACAGATAGATGGATAGATAGATGGATAGATAGATGGACAGATAGATAGATAGATGGATAGATGATAGATAGATAGACAGATAGATAGATGGATAGATAGATAGATGTACCTCTCATTCTCCTGACACTGTACGGCTGCGATCACCATCAGGATCATGAAAGCGAGGCGTTGAGATCCTGGAGTCTTCAACATCAGAAACATGAGCTCACACACGTTTATCAGCAGAACTACACTTTACCAACAAACCACGAGTTACTGAAGCTACTGACTCTCTCGCTCAGTTCTCAGGGTTTATATAGACCTCTGGCGCCCACAACACAGGAAATGACATCACGCACTTCAGAGGAAACAAGCTCCTCCTCCTCGAGCCCCAATTATCACGCAATTATGCTTTAGTTGCTTCCACCAGTCATTTATAATAGATGGATCAAACTACTGATTAATGATGTTCCAGTTCTCATTCACCTCATTGAGCTCAAAGGCTCCTGGGATTGAACTTTGGTTTCTTTTTTGTGGCTTGTGAATGTGCTGAGAAAGGCTGTGAGAATCAGCTGACGGAGACTTGGTTTGAGGGTTAAGAAACGGATGCGGGAAGGTTTGTTGAAAGGGAAAAATCCCAGGCGACTTCTAAACAATAAAGCTATTGGTGTCCATAACAAGCTTTCTAGTTAAAATGCCTTTTCGTTGGAACTTCAGAACTAAGCAATAGCGCCGACGTGTTTCCACGTCAGAAGAGCTTCGCTGAACACCCTCGTTCCATAGCAACCGTCTCAGATGCGGTTTCTAAGGGTGAGGAATGCAGTGGACATCCATGATGATGATGATGATGATGATGATGGTGATGAGGATTTCTGTAAAGTCAAACTTCTCTGAATAGCAACCGCTCGGATCCCCACAAACCTACAGAAACACTTTACTGGGAGTTCTGACAAAAATGACCAGTTTGTCTCATGTTAATCCAAACCTCTATAACTCTCTTCCTTCTCTAGAAAACAAGAATATTAGCCTTCAGTGGCCATACAGCATACAATAAACATGTGGATATATATATATATATTTAGACAGATAGGCTAGAGATAGATAGTTAGACAGACAGATAGACAGATAGAAACCATAGATAGACAGATAGATAGATAGACAGATAGATAGATAGACAGATAGATAGGATAGATAGACGGATAGATAGATAGACAGATAGATAAATAGATGATAGATAGATAGGATAGATAGACAGATAGGATAGATAGAGAGATAGATAGATAGACAGATAGGATAGATAGATATACAGATAGATAGGATAGATAGACAGATAGGATAGATAGATAGATAGATAGACAGATAGAAAGATAGGATAGATAGACAGATAATTAGACCGATAGACAGATAGATAGATAGACAGATAGGATAGATAGATAAATAGATGATAGATAGACAGATAGATAGATAGATAGATAGATAGATAGATAGATAGATAGATAGATAGATAGATAGATGATAGATAGATAGGATAGATAGACAGATAGATAGACAGATAGATAGACAGATAGATAGATAGATAGATAGATAGATAGATAGATAGATAGATGATAGATAGATAGATAGGATAGATAGACAGATAGATAGATAGATAGATAGATAGACAGATAGATAAATAGATGATAGATAGATAGATAGATAGGATAGACAGACAGATAGGATAGATAGATAGACAGATAGATAGGATAAATAGACAGATAGGATAGATAGATAGACAGATAGATAGGATAGATAGACAGATAGATAGATAGACAGATAGGATAGATAGACAGATAATTAGACAGATAGACAGATAGGATAGATAGACAGATAGATAGATAAATAGATGATAGATAGACAGATAGATAGATAGATGATAGATAGATAGGATAGATAGACAGATAGATAGACAGACAGATAGATAGACAGATAGATAGACAGATAGATAGATAGATAGATAGACAGATATATAGACAGATAGATAAATATATAATAGATAGATAGATAGGATAGATAGACAGATAGGATAGATATATAGATAGGATAGATAGGATAGATAGACAGATAGATAGATAGATAGACAGATAGGATAGATAGACAGATCGATAGATAGATAGATAGGATAGATAGACAGATAGGATAGATAGATAGGATAGATAGACAGATAGATAGATAGATAGACAGATAGGATAGATAAATAAATAGATGATAGATAGATAGATAGACAGATAGACAGATAGACAGATAGATAGATAAATAAATAGATGATAGATAGATAGAAAGATGGGATAGATAGATAGATAGATAGATAGATAGATAGATAGACAGATAGATAGGATAGATAGACAGATAGATAGACAGATAGGATAGATATACAGATAGATAGACAGATAGATAGATAGGATAGATAGACAGATAGGATAGATAGGATAGATAGACAGATAGATAGATAGATGATAGATAGATAGGATAGATAGACAGATAGATAGATAGACAGATAGATAGATAGACAGCTAGATAGATAGATGATAGATAGATAGGATAGATAGACAGATAGATAGAAAAGTAGATAATAGATAGATAGATAGGATAGATAGACAGATAGGATAGATAGATAGACAGATAGGATAGATAGGATAGATAGACAGATAGGATAGATAGATAGGATAGATAGACAGATAGGATAGATAGATAGGATAGATAGACAGATAGGATAGATAGATAGATAGACAGATAGGATAGATATACAGATAGATAGACAGATAGATAGATAGATAGGATAGATTGACAGATAGATAGATAGGATAGATAGACAGATAGATAGATATGATAGATAGACAGATAGATAGATAGATGATAGATAGATAGGATAGATAGACAGATAGATAGACAGATAGATAGATAGACAGATAGATAGATAGATAGATGATAGATAGATAGGATAGATAGACAGATAGATAGAAAAGTAGATAATAGATAGATAGATAGGATAGATAGACAGATGGGATAGATAGATAGACAGACAGATAGATAGACAGATAGGATAGATAGATAGATAGGATAGATAGATAGGATAGATAGACAGATAGGATAGATAGATAGATAGGATAGATAGACAGATAGGATAGATAGATAGATAGGATAGATAGATAGACAGATAGGATAGATAGATAGATAGGATAGATAGATAGGATAGATAGATAGATAGGATAGATAGATAGGATAGATAGACAGATAGGATAGATAGATAGATAGGATAGATAGATAGGATAGATAGATAGATAGGATAGATAGATAGGATAGATAGACAGATAGGATAGATGAATCGTGAATCTGCGCATGCGCGTGCGGTTTGTGTTTGGAGCTCCGTCGAATTGATTCATAAATCCTTGATTTTCTTCTTTACCACTCATTTATAAACAAGCACTTTCTATTTTTACAGCATGTGAACTTATCTTCGATACTATTCCTTATAAAAAACAATCGGATTGCTTTGATATCGCTACTTAGATCCAACTTTCCGAATCTCCGCTACTAGCCTTTAGCCCGCTAGCATTGCACGCGTGACCTCTCGCCTATCGATCGTCTCATTTACACCCGTTTCACTGAAAGGATACAGGTTATATCCAGGATTTCAGTCCTAAATTAGTAGTGATATTGGTAGTATCACTACTAATTTACTGTTCTAATTTATCTGTTATAATGGCGAATATATCGGATGTGTGTCTAACGCTACCTCTGAGTGCAGGTGAGGACACATTCAAGCTGCATTCGGTGCTGTTGGAGCTGGAGTCCGTGGAGAAGCAGATCCGTGATCTACTAGAGAGGCAAGCTGAGCTGCGAGATCGGCGTTCAGCGCTTGAAACATCACGCGCCGATGCTCACAAGTCAGTGGTTAGTAACTTTTTGACTCCGACCTCGTCTACTCCGTGTGCTTCTCTGCACAGGACGCAAGCACCCAGGACGCGATCATCCCTGGCTTCATTCACTCCGGCACCAACACAACACCATGGACCCTGGGTGATCCCTCAGCAGAAGACACGAGCCAGGACCAGACCAAGAACCTCTCCACCCCTCCCGGTCTTCGAGATCTCCACCCGGAACCGCTTCTCCCCTCTTCGCGAGTCGGAACGTGACGACGCCGTGCTCATCGGCAGTTCCATCGTCCGTCATGTCCGCGCTACCTCAGGTAAGGGTAATGTGCGCACTCACTGCTTTCCTGGTGCTCGTGTTCTAGATGTCGCTGCACATGTTCCCGAGATCCTGAACGGTGACGAGCGCGTCGGAGCTGTGGTGCTGCACGCGGGAACGAACGACATCCGGCTGCGGCAGACGGAGGTTCTGAAGAAGGACTACAGGAGCCTGATCGAGACGGTACGCAGCACAGCGCCTGAAGCAACGATCATCGTGTCTGGACCGCTTCCCACGTACCGACAAGGACAAGAAAGGTTCAGTAGATTATTTGCACTAAATGAATGGTTAATGTCATTGTGTAATGAACAGAAACTGCTCTTTGTAAATAATTGGAATCTGTTCTGGGAGCGACCTAGGCTCTACCGTGCTGATGGCCTGCACCCCAGCAGAATCGGAGCAGCTGTGCTGTCGGACAACATCTCCAAGACGTTACACACCATCTGACTAGTAAGTCAAAGTCCAAATCACAGTCTTTGCTGTTCCAACTTAATTGATAGAAGTAGTGTAGAACATTATATAGAAACTGTGTCTATTCCTCGTCTAGTGAGGCCAAATAATAAATCTAGTGTAGGATCTAGGAAAAATCTTATTGTAATTAAACCAGAAAATCTCAATATCAGTGAACAAAAACAATTTCTAAAGCTAGGTCTTCTAAACATTAGATCGCTCACACCTAAGGCGGTTATTGTAAATGAAATGGTCACAGATAATAATTTCGATGTTCTGTGCCTTACTGAAACCTGGCTTAAACCAAATGATTATTTCGGTCTAAATGAGTCTACTCCGCCAGGATACTGTTATAAGCATGAGCCCCGTCCGATCGGTCGTGGCGGCGGTGTTGCAACAATCTACAGAGATATCCTTAATGTTACTCAGAAAACTCGTCATAGGTTTAATTCGTTTGAAGTGCTTGTGCTGAATGTTACGCTCTTAGATGTAAGAAAGAAATCCCTATTATCTCTAGCCTTGGCTATTGTATATAGACCTCCAGGACCCTATGCTGATTTCCTAAAAGAGTTTGCAGACTTTCTCTCAGATCTATTGGTCAATGTCGATAAAGCAATAATTGTTGGAGATTTTAACATACACGTAGATAACACAAATGATACGTTAGGGGCTGCGTTTACAGATTTATTAAACTCCTTTGGGGTCAAGCAAAACGTCAGTGGTCCCACTCATCGTCTAAATCATACACTAGATTTAATTATATCATATGGAACCAATCCAACCGATATAGATATTGTACAGCAAAGTGATGATGTCACTGATCATTACATGGTAACTTGCATATTACGTACTGCTGAAATTTGCCATGTTGCGCCACGTTATCGACCAGGCAGAACAATCCTTCCAACCACTATAGATAGATTCACAAATAGCTTACCTGATCTATCTCAGCTGCTCAGTGAACCCCAACAAACAGATGAACTAGAGGAAATGACAAGCAGTTTGAGCACCATTTTCTCTAGTACATTAGAAATTGTTGCACCAATTAGATCAAAAAAGGTTAGAGAGAAAACTAAAGCACCATGGTACAATAGTACTACACATGTTATCAAGAGAGAAACTCGTAACTTAGAGCGTAAATGGAAACAAACTAATTTAGAGGTCTTTAGAATCGCGTGGAAAGACAGTATGTCACGTTATAAAAAGGCTCTAAAAGCAGCCAGGGCTGAGCATCTCCGCAAACTAATAGAAAATAACCAAAATAATCCAAGTTTCTTATTTAACACCATGGCTAGACTAACAAATAAACAGACATCACCAGAGCAAAATATTCCGTTACAGTATAGTAGTAATGATTTTATGAATTTCTTCACTGAGAAAATAGAAGCATCCGAAATACAATTGTAAATGTACAATCCTCTATGGTGTCTTATGATTCAGCCACAATTATCGCCCCTCAAGAACAACTACACCGCTTTACAACTATAGGACAGGAAGAGCTAAATAAACTTATCTTTGCAGCGAAACCAACAACATGTTTATTAGACCCAATACCCACTAAACTACTGAAAGAAGTGTTACCTGTAGTGGAAGAGCCTCTTCTCAATATTATTAACTCGTCTTTATCTTTAGGTCATGTTCCAAAAATATTCAAGCTGGCAGTTATAAAACCTATTATTAAGAAACCACAATTAGATCCAAATAACCTAGCAAATTACAGACCCATTTCAAATCTTCCATTTATGTCTAAAATACTAGAAAAAATTGTGTCCGCTCAATTGTGCTCTTTCTTGCAAGAAAATGATATCTATGAAAAGTTTCAGTCAGGATTCAGACCGCATCATAGCACAGAAACTGCGCTTGTTATAATTACAAATGATTTACTCTTAGCTTCTGACCAAGGCTGTATCTCAATACTAGTTCTGCTCGATCTTAGCGCTGCGTTCGACACTATAGATCATAAAATACTCTTGGATCGACTACAAAACTACACTGGTGTTCAGGGACAGGCATTAAGCTGGTTTAGATCGTACTTATCAGACCGTTACCATTTTGTCTGTTTAAATGGTGAAAAATCGAAGATAACGTCAGTAGACTATGGAGTGGCGCAAGGATCTGTGTTAGGCCCTCTGCTATTCTCAATATATATGCTGCCACTTGGTAATATTATAAGACAACATGGAATTAATTTCCACTGTTATGCTGATGACACTCAATTATATATTTCATCACGACCAGATGAAAACACTAACTCATGTAAATTGACAGAGTGTCTTAAAGATATAAAATGCTGGATGACGTGTAATTTCCTGCTATTAAATTCAGATAAAACGGAGGTATTACTTATTGGTCCAAAAAACTACCCACAAAACCTCGTACAATACAACTTTAATTTAGAAGGATGTCCTGTTACTTTATCCACTACAGTAAAAGACCTGGGTGTTATACTAGACCAAAACTTGTCTTTCGAAAATCATATTTCATATGTTACAAGAACAGCCTTTTTCCATCTTAGAAACATTGCTAAGCTACGTAACATGCTATCTGTTTCTGATGCAGAAAAGTTAGTTCATGCATTCATGACCTCAAGACTAGATTACTGTAACGCTTTATTAGCTGGTTGTCCTGCATCCTCAATAAACAAGCTACAGTTAGTGCAAAATGCAGCTGCTAGAGTTCTTACTAGGTCAAGAAAATATGATCATATAACACAGATTTTATCATCTCTACACTGGTTACCTATTAAGTTCCGTATCAATTACAAAGTACTATTACTGACCTATAAAGCCCTAAATGGTCTAGCTCCTGTATATTTAATGGACCTTCTATGGCCCTACAATCCATCGCGTTCTTTAAGATCACTAAATTCGAGGCTTCTGGTCATTCCTAGGATATCTAAGTCCACTAAAGGAGGGAGGGCGTTCTCACATTTAGCTCCTAAACTCTGGAATAGCCTTCCTGATATTGTTCGAGGTTCAGACTCGCTCTCTCAGTTTAAAACTAGATTAAAGACGCATCTCTTTAGCCAAGCATTCACAAAATGCTTACCTTTTATACCACTGTTGAATCAGATCGAATGCATTAATATTATGAACAGCAGCTACGCTAATTATTTCCCATCTGCTTTTCTGCTGTTATGTAAATGGCGTTCGTCAGCTCCAGTTTGTATCCAGCCTCTCACGGAGACTTCAGATCCCCCAACACCTGCGATGAGACGACTAAACGCCTGCGATGAGACGACTCGACGCCTGTGAAGAGACGACTCAACGCCGGCGATATGTTATGCCCTAAATTAATACATGATTAACTAACTGTATTTTTTCTATGTACATTTCTGAAATGCACTTTCTGTAAAGCTGCTTTGAAACAATATGTATTGTGAAAAGCGCTATACAAATAAATAGATAGATAGATAGATAGGATAGATAGACAGATAGATAGATAGATCGGATAGATATATAGATAGATAAATAGATGATAGATAGATAGATAGATAGATAGATAGACAGATAGATAGTATAGATAGACAAATAGATAGATAGACAGATAGGATAGATAGATAGACAGATAGATAGACAGATAGATAGGATAGATAGACAGATAGGATAGACAGATAGGTAGATAGATAGATAGATAGATAGATGATAGATAGATAGACAGATATATAGATAGACAGATAGATAGATAGGATAGATAGACAGATAGATAGGATAGATAGATAAATAGATGATAGATAGATAGATAGATAGATAGATAGACAGATAGGATAGATAGACAGATAGATAGATAAATAGATAATAGATAGATAGATAGACAGATAGGATAGATAGACAGATAGATAGATAAATAGATAATAGATAGATAGACAGATAGATAGACAGATAGATAGACAGATAGGATAGATAGACAGATAGATAGATAAATAGATAATAGATAGATAGATAGGATAGATAGATAGGATAGATAGACAGATAGATAGCCAGATAGATAGACAGATAGGATAGATAGACAGATAGGATAGATAGATAGGATAGATAGACAGATAGGATAGATAGATAGATAGATAGGATAGATAGACAGATAGGATAGATAGATAGATAGATAGGATAGATAGACAGATAGGATAGATAGATAGATAGAGAGATAGACAGATAGGATAGATAGGATAGATAGACAGATAGGATAGATAGATAGATAGGATAGATAGACAGATAGGATAGATAGACAGATAGATAGATAAATAGATAATAGATAGATAGATAGATAGATAGATAGGATAGATAGACAGATAGATAGATAGATAGACAGATAGATAGACAGATAGGATAAATAGACAGATAGATAGATAAATAGATAATAGATAGATAGATAGATAGATAGGATAGATAGACAGATAGGATAGATAGATAGATAGATAGATAGATAGATAGGATAGATAGATAGACAGACAGATAGATAGATAGAAAGACAGATAGATAGACAGATAGGATAGATAGACAGATAGGATAGATAGATAGATAGGATAGATAGACAGATAGGATAGATAGATAGGATAGATAGACAGATAGGATAGATAGACAGATAGATAGATAAATAGATAATAGATAGATAGATAGATAGATAGATAGATAGATAGACAGATAGATAGATAGACAGATAGATAGATAGACAGATAGATAGACAGATAGGATAGATAGACAAATAGATAGATAAATAGATAATAGATAGATAGATAGATAGATAGACAGATAGGATAGATAGATAGATAGACAGATAGACAGATAGACAGATAGATAGACAGATAGGATAGATAGACAGATAGATAGATAAATAGACGATAGATAGATAGATGGGATAGATAGACAGATAGATAGATAAATAGATAATAGATAGATAGATAGACAGATAGGAGAGATAGACAGATAGATAGATAAATAGATAATAGATAGATAGATAGATAGGATAGATAGACAGATAGATAGATAGACAGATAGATAGATAGACAGATAGGATAGATAGACAGATAGATAGATAAATAGATAATAGATAGATAGATAGATAGATAGATAGATAGGATAGATAGATAGGATAGATAGACAGATAGGATTGATAGATAGATAGGACAGATAGATAGATAGACAGATAGATAGATAGACAGATAGATAGACAGATAGGATAGATAGATAGATAGATAGATAGATAGATAGATAGATAGATAGGATAGATAGGATAGATAGATAGATAGGATAGATAGACAGATAGATAGATAGACAGATAGATAGACAGATAGATAGACAGATAGGATAGATAGACAAATAGATAGATAAATAGATAATAGATAGATAGATAGATAGACAGATAGGATAGATAGATAGATAGACAGATAGACAGATAGATAGACAGATAGGATAGATAGACAGATAGATAGATAAATAGACGATAGATAGATAGATGGGATAGATAGACAGATAGATAGATAAATAGATAATAGATAATAGATAGATAGATAGATAGGATAGATAGACAGATAGATAGATAGACAGATAGATAGATAGACAGATAGATAGACAGATAGGATAGATAGACAGATAGATAGATAAATAGATAATAGATAGATAGATAGATAGATAGATAGATAGGATAGATAGATAGGATAGATAGACAGATAGGATTGATAGATAGATAGGACAGATAGATAGATAGACAGATAGATAGATAGACAGATAGGATAGATAGGATAGATAGACAGATAGGATAGATAGATAGATAGGATAGATAGACAGATAGGATAGATAGATAGATAGGATAGATAGATAGATAGGATAGATAGACAGATAGACAGATAGACAGACAGATAGGATAGATCAGGGGTGTCCAAACTCGGTCCTGGAGGGCCACTGTCCTGCAGAGTTTAGCTCCAACCCCAATTAAACACACCTGAAACAGCTAATCAAGGTCTTGATTAGCTGTTGAAGGTCATTAGGCATGCTAAAAACTTACAAGCAGGAGTGTTGAGGCAAGTTGGAACTAAACTCTGCAGGACAGTGGCTCTCCAGGACCGAGTTTGAACACCCCTGGGATAGATAGACAGACAGATAGATAGATAGATAGATAGATAGATAGATAGATAGATAGATAGATAGATAGATAGATAGGATAGATAGACAGATAGGATAGATAGATAGGATAGACAGATAGACAGATAGATAGACAGATAGATAGACAGATAGGATAGATAGATAGGATAGATAGACAGATAGGATAGATAAATAGGATAGAGAGACAGATAGGATAGATAGATAGATAGGATAGATAGACAGATAGACAGATAGGATAGATAGACAGATAGAATAGATAGATAGATAGGATAGATAGACAGATAGGATAGATAGATAGGATAGATAGACAGATAGGATAGATAGACAGATAGATAGATAAATAGATAATAGATAGATAGATAGATAGGATAGATAGACAGATAGATAGATAGACAGATAGGATAGATAGACAAATAGATAGATAAATAGATAATAGATAGATAGATAGATAAATAGATAATAGATAGATAGATAGATAGACAGATAGGACAGATAGACAGATATATAGATAAATAGATAATAGATAGATAGATAGGATAGATAGACAGATAGATAGATAGATAGACAGATAGATAGATAGACAGATAGGATAGATAGACAAATAGATAGATAAATAGATAATAGATAGATGGATAGATAGGATAGATAGACAGATAGGATTGATAGATAGATAGGACAGATAGATAGATAGACAGATAGATAGATAGACAGATAGATAGACAGATAGGATAGATAGACAGATAGGATAGATAGATAGGATAGATAGATAGGATAGATAGACAGATAGGATAGATAGATAGTTAGGATAGATAGACAGATAGGATAGATAGATAGATAGATAGGATAGATAGACAGATAGATAGATAGACAGATAGACAGACAGATAGGATAGATCAGGGGTGTCCAAACTCGGTCCTGGAGGGCCACTGTCCTGCAGAGTTTAGCTCCAACCCCAATTAAACACACCTGAAACAGCTAATCAAGGTCTTGATTAGCTGTTGAAGGTCATTAGGCATGCTAAAAACTTACAAGCAGGAGTGTTGAGGCAAGTTGGAACTAAACTCTGCAGGACAGTGGCCCTCCAGGACCGAGTTTGAACACCCCTGGGATAGATAGACAGACAGACAGATAGATAGATAGATAGATAGATAGATAGATAGATAGATAGATAGATAGATAGATAGATAGGATAGATAGACAGATAGGATAGATAGATAGGATAGACAGATAGACAGATAGATAGACAGATAGATAGACAGATAGGATAGATAGATAGGATAGATAGACAGATAGGATAGATAAATAGGATAGAGAGACAGATAGGATAGATAGATAGATAGGATAGATAGACAGATAGACAGATAGGATAGATAGACAGATAGGATAGATAGATAGATAGGATAGATAGACAGATAGGATAGATAGATAGGATAGATAGACAGATAGGATAGATAGACAGATAGATAGATAAATAGATAATAGATAGATAGATAGATAGGATAGATAGACAGATAGATAGATAGACAGATAGGATAGATAGACAAATAGATAGATAAATAGATAATAGATAGATAGATAGATAAATAGATAATAGATAGATAGATAGATAGACAGATAGGACAGATAGACAGATATATAGATAAATAGATAATAGATAGATAGATAGGATAGATAGACAGATAGATAGATAGATAGACAGATAGATAGATAGATAGACAGATAGGATAGATAGACAAATAGATAGATAAATAGATAATAGATAGATAGGATAGATAGAATAGATAGACAGATAGGATTGATAGATAGATAGGACAGATAGATAGATAGACAGATAGATAGATAGACAGATAGATAGACAGATAGGATAGATAGACAGATAGGATAGATAGATAGGATAGATAGATAGGATAGATAGACAGATAGGATAGATAGATAGTTAGGATAGATAGACAGATAGGATAGATAGATAGATAGATAGGATAGATAGACAGATAGATAGATAGATAGACAGATAGACAGACAGATAGGATAGATCAGGGGTGTCCAAACTCGGTCCTGGAGGGCCACTGTCCTGCAGAGTTTAGCTCCAACCCCAATTAAACACACCTGAAACAGCTAATCAAGGTCTTGATTAGCTGTTGAAGGTCATTAGGCATGCTAAAAACTTACAAGCAGGAGTGTTGAGGCAAGTTGGAACTAAACTCTGCAGGACAGTGGCCCTCCAGGACCGAGTTTGAACACCCCTGGGATAGATAGACAGATAGATAGATAGATAGATAGATAGATAGATAGATAGATAGGATAGATAGACAGATAGGATAGATAGATAGATAGATAGGATAGATAGATAGACAGATAGATAGACAGATAGATAGACAGATAGGATAGATAGATAGATAGATAGATAGATAGGATAGAGAGACAGATAGGATAGATAGATAGATAGATAGATAGATAGATAGATAGATAGGATAGATAGACAGATAGACAGATAGGATAGATAGACAGATAGGATAGATAGATAGATAGGATAGATAGACAGATAGGATAGATAGATAGGATAGATAGACAGATAGGATAGATAGACAGATAGATAGATAAATAGATAATAGATAGATAGATAGATAGGATAGATAGACAGATAGATAGATAGATAGACAGATAGATAGACAGATAGGATAGATAGATAGATAGATAGATAGATAGACAGATAGATAGATAGATAGACAGATAGGATAGATAGACAGATAGATAGATAAATAGACAATAGATAGATAGATGGGATAGATAGACAGATAGATAGATAAATAGATAATAGATAGATAGATAGACAGATAGGACAGATAGACAGATAGATAGATAAATAGATAATAGATAGATAGATTGGATAGATAGACAGATAGATAGATAGATAGACAGATAGATAGATAGATAGACAGATAGGATAGATAGACAGATAGATAGATAAATAGATAATAGATAGATAGATAGATAGGATAGATAGATAGGATAGATAGACAGATAGGATTGATAGATAGATAGGATAGATAGACAGATAGACAGATAGGATAGATAAACAGATAGGATAGATAGATAGGATAGATAGACAGATAGGATAGATAGATAGGATAGATAGACAGATAGGATAGATAGACAGATAGATAGATAAATAGATAATAGATAGATAGATAGATAGGATAGATAGACAGATAGATAGATAGATAGATAGACAGATAGATAGATAGACAGATAGATAGACAGATAGGATAGATAGACAAATAGATAGATAAATAGATAATAGATAGACAGATAGGATAGATAGATAGATAGATAGATAGACAGATAGATAGATAGATAGATAGATAGATAGATAGACAGATAGGATAGATAGACAGATAAATAGATAATAGATAGATAGATAGATAGGATAGATAGGATAGATAGATAGGATAGATAGACAGATAGGATTGATAGATAGATAGGATAGATAAACAGATAGGATAGATAGACAGATAGGATAGATAGACAGATAGATAGATAAATAGATAATAGATAGATAGATAGATAGGATAGATAGACAGATAGATAGATAGATAGACAGATAGATAGATAGACAGATAGATAGACAGATAGGATAGATAGACAAATAGATAGATAAATAGATAATAGATAGACAGATAGGATAGATAGATAGATAGATAGACAGATAGATAGAAAGACAGATAGGATAGATAGACAGATAGATAGATAAATAGACGATAGATAGATAGATGGGATAGATAGACAGATATATAGATAAATAGATAATAGATAGATAGATAGACAGAAAGGACAGATAGACAGATAGATAGATAAATAGATAATAGATAGATAGGATAGATAGACAGATAGATAGATAGACAGATAGATAGATAGATAGACAGATAGATAGATAGATAGATAGATAGATAGATAGACAGATAGGATAGATAGACAGATAGATAGATAAATAGATAATAGATAGATAGATAGATAGATAGATAGATAGATAGATAGGATAGATAGATAGGATAGATAGATAGGATAGATAGACAGATAGGATTGATAGATAGATAGGACAGATAGATAGATAGACAGATAGATAGACAGACAGATAGATAGACAGATAGGATAGATAGACAGATAGGATAGATAGATAGATAGGATAGATAGATAGGATAGATAGACAGATAGGATAGATAGATAGATAGGATAGATAGACAGATAGGATAGATAGATAGATAGGATAGATAGATAGGATAGATAGACAGATAGGATAGATAGATAGGATAGATAGACAGATAGGATAGATAGATAGATAGGATAGATAGACAGATAGATAGATAGACAGATAGACAGACAGATAGGATAGATCAGGGGTGTCCAAACTCGGTCCTGGAGGGCCACTGTCCTGCAGAGTTTAGCTCCAACCCCAATTAAACACACCTGAAACAGCTAATCAAGGTCTTGATTAGCTGTTGAAGGTCATTAGGCATGCTAAAAACTTACAAGCAGGAGTGTTGAGGCAAGTTGGAACTAAACTCTGCAGGACAGTGGCTCTCCAGGACCGAGTTTGAACACCCCTGGGATAGATAGACAGACAGATAGATAGATAGATAGATAGATAGATAGATAGATAGATAGATAGATAGATAGATAGATAGATAGATAGATAGACAGATAGGATAGATAGATAGATAGAGAGATAGATAGATAGATAGGATAGATAGACAGATAGACAGATAGGATAGATAGACAGATAGGATAGATAGATAGGATAGATAGATAGATAGATAGATAGATAGATAGGATAGATAGACAGATAGGATAGATAGATAGGATAGACAGATAGACAGATAGATAGACAGATAGATAGACAGATAGGATAGATAGATAGGATAGATAGACAGATAGGATAGATAAATAGGATAGAGAGACAGATAGGATAGATAGATAGATAGGATAGATAGACAGATAGACAGATAGGATAGATAGACAGATAGGATAGATAGATAGATAGGATAGATAGACAGATAGGATAGATAGATAGGATAGATAGACAGATAGGATAGATAGACAGATAGATAGATAAATAGATAATAGATAGATAGATAGATAGGATAGATAGACAGATAGATAGATAGACAGATAGGATAGATAGACAAATAGATAGATAAATAGATAATAGATAGATAGATAGATAAATAGATAATAGATAGATAGATAGATAGACAGATAGGACAGATAGACAGATATATAGATAAATAGATAATAGATAGATAGATAGGATAGATAGACAGATAGATAGATAGACAGATAGATAGATAGATAGACAGATAGGATAGATAGACAAATAGATAGATAAATAGATAATAGATAGATAGGATAGATAGGATAGATAGACAGATAGGATTGATAGATAGATAGGACAGATAGATAGATAGACAGATAGATAGATAGACAGATAGATAGACAGATAGGATAGATAGACAGATAGGATAGATAGATAGGATAGATAGATAGGATAGATAGACAGATAGGATAGATAGATAGTTAGGATAGATAGACAGATAGGATAGATAGATAGATAGATAGGATAGATAGACAGATAGATAGATA
>JAPDVR010000020.1:1021268-1086268 GCA_026230005.1 Gila orcuttii | reverse complement strand
CGTGATGACGTACATTACGTCAGGACGCACATTACGTGAAAGCCTCCGTATTTCCGCGCTGCGCCATTTCACAGCGGATCTGATCCAGGAATCAAACACACACGGTCAGATACACGCGACACTGACGGTAAATTTACGTTTATTCGCTTTCCTTGTGTTGTAATGCATCTCATTCTGTCGTTTGTGTTTTTTGATCTCGCGCGTTAGCAGACGGTTTAGCCTTTTTGCTCAACTTGTGTTTTTTTTTTTTTTGCAGGCGCCATTTTACTATTGACCCAGATTAGCGGTTAGCAGTTTACTTCGAGTCTTTAATTACGCGTGTTACATCAACATGAATCTTGATTATGTTTACTGCAGCTATTCCACGTTTAAAATACAGTTCGTGTTTCATTGTGTTGTGTATTTTGTTGTCAGTCGCGTGTGGTCGTCATGCGCCATTTTGAGCCGCGAACAAAAGCAAAAAAAGCAATTTTTCGTCATTTATGTTGGCCTATTTTCAGGCGCTGCTATTATTTAGCCTTTATTTAGTCTTATTTAATGTTTTCGTTCTGCTCTAAATATGTAACCTGGCAGTTTTGTAGTAGGTTAAACCATTATGCCTATTAGGAACTCAAACACCACAAAGTAAATCGACGGAGTTTGACGCTAAATGGTCGTTGAATCAAGCTCGGCTACAGATTCTTTGACTAGACAAATACAATTATTTTGTATTATGCCTAAACACCATTCAACAGAGAGCGATGGACGTGTAGAGAGAGAGAGAGTGAGAGAGATCCAGGTATTGAGGGGGATGGAGAACGAAACCAGCCACACCTCCATTAACATCATCCATCTTTCTATAGACATTCTCGGGCTTATTTAAACACGTGGACTAGTAAAACTGGGTATCGAGACACATTTCACGGTTTCTTGCGATTTAAAAAATAAAACAAAAAAACGTACGAAAATTAACCAACCAATTACTACCGTTAAAACAAAAAACATGGTTAATATAGATTAACAATGGTTTTGCTACACTCACCATAGTTCAACCATGGTATTTGTAGTAATACACTGGTTATACAACAAATAGTAATGATCCATAACCCCCCCCCCCCCCCCAGAGTTAACACTTTTACTGTAAAAAAACCATGATTCCTTTTCATAAGGGTAAATCTCTGGGCTAATGCCCAACAATAACATAATTGTTTTCATAACAGTTGAAGAACAGACTAAGGGTAAAAATATAATCTAGAGTGCATATATTTATGAAAATGCTCATCTCTTAGTTATTTTTCTAGCAAACTGTTGTTTATGGTCATTGAGTGGCTTTTCTGAGGTAAATGTGATTATTGTTTACATTACAAGCTGTTTTATGGACTTCTGAAACACTGATTGATGGATTACATGAGACATGATTTATTTCAGTAAGTTGTTCTGAATCTTTCATCATTCCCTCTGATGTTCATGTTTATTTGCTGCTGTAACTAGTAGTAAAGAGGAAGAGATGATCGGTTCAACTGTCAGCACACATTAAAGATACTCAAACACATTGATTGACTGAATTTCATGATAAAATCGACATTTCATGTGTGACCCTGTATCAAAAACTAGTCGCATGTCGCACAGGTATATTAGTGGCAGTAGCAACAATACATTGTATGGTAAATTATTGATTTTTCTTTTATGCCAAAAACCATTAGGGTATTAAGTAAAGATCATGTTCCATGAAGATATTGTAAATTTCCTACCATAAATATATAAAACATTTATTTTTGTGAGTGAATGCAGCAAAATCACGAACATAAATGGACAACTTTAAAGGCGATTTTTCTCAATGTTTTGAATCACCAGCAGATTCCAGATTTTCAAATAGTTGTGTATCGGTCAAATATGGTCCTATCCTAACAAACCATAGATCAATGGAAAGCTTATTTATTCAGCTTATGTATAAATCTCAATAAAAAAAAAATGGCCCCATGTGACTGGTTTTGTGGTCCAGGGTAACATCAAAAATAACAAATGTAACATCTCGTACTCTTGTGTTGTGTAGATTGAGCCATGCATCGCGACTGCCCTCTGGACTGCAAAGTGTATGTTGGGAATCTTGGGAATAATGGGAACAAGTCTGAACTGGAGAGGGCGTTCGGCTACTACGGGCCCTTGAGGAGCGTCTGGGTGGCCAGAAACCCTCCTGGTTTTGCGTTCGTCGAATTCGAAGACCCTCGTGACGCCACAGACGCCGTCAGAGAACTAGACGGACGGTGAGTGTGGATCATAAAGCTAGTTATCATCATCATCAGCAAATTACTTCACGACTTCTGGTCTAATCGACGGGTCACGCAGGACTCTCTGCGGTTGCCGAGTGAGGGTGGAGCTGTCCAATGGCGAGAAGAGAACTCGTAACCGGGGTCCGCCTCCATCCTGGAGCCGACGTCCACGCGATGACTACCGAAGGCGTAGCCCGCCCGCCCGGCGCAGGTAAACCCGTTCTCCCGCTCACCTGTCTCTCTGTAAACTGTGTTTCAGAGGAAACTAATGTGATTCTGCCCCCTTCGCCAGTCCTGGATGGCACTGCCCTGCCGGTGCCACGTGTCCTGCTTCTGATGGGCATCTGACGGAGATCTTTAGCTGCTCCATCTTCATTGTCATTGATAACCATTAAGCAATGATCTGACTGGGCTTCTCAAATTCTGATAGTTTTGTTTAAATGCAGATCCGACGAGTGATTATTTGGGCTCATCTCATGATGGCGCCCGGGTTGCGTTTCACGCCGAAATTAAAAGTCGGAACAAGAAAAACGAGCTTTTTGATTGCTTATTGGGTAGGCTAACACTTTACAATAAGCTTCTGTTTGTTCATCTTAGTCAGCATGAACTAACAATGAAAAATACTTCTAATGCGTTTATTAGTCTTAATGTTAATTTTAACATTTAAGTATTTTATTATTAAGTGTTAATAGTGTAACAAGTGTATTGCATTACCGATGGGAGTTATTGTAAAGCGTTTACTGCTTTTAGCATCGTAATGTTGTTTTGATGACAATTTAGCACCTTTTTTCCACCCAAATTCTCATTACTGCTAATACCCAGCAAGCAATTTTGTTTAAAAGACGTATAATAGCCGTCCATTTAGGCTAAAACAAGACAAAATTTGGGCTGTTAGTGAAAATTGAATATACGTCTAAACCATCGCCCAAGAATAGACTAGTCATCAATTAGATAACAGAGAAATGCAATGAGTGAAGAAATTAATACAAACACATTGTAATCACTGTTGACTTTGCTTACATGATGGAATATCATACAGCTCGCAAGTTATTTTGGCAAAAACGACATGTAACCAAATTCAAGGTTATTTTGACTAGAAGTGAGTTACTCATAGCTGGACTATATCGGCTCTATAGTTAACCTAGACGGTGAAATGACGGCTATTGCATGCTGGATATTAAAATGTAAAGTTTTTTTTTTTTTTTTTTTTTTTTTACCATTATGAGAATTTTGGCAGTGATGGATATGCTTAATTGTCCTTAATTCCCAAAAATATGCTTTATTTCGGATTGAAATTTGACCCGGATGCGATTTCGCGCACTCTTGTGCAGCGTTATTTAATGTTGACTATGCAAACTTTGCGAATTGGCCGCCCAAAGCCCAGTCGCTTGTTTTCAGTAATCTGCTCGGCTCTAGTAATGGTTGGAATGCAATCTTTTGTTGACTTAACTTTACATGAAAAGGTTGTTTTTATTTTCTTATCTTATCATCTCTATATTAATAAAAATGAACCCCGTTGCAGAGTCACCACCATGCCTCTCCTCACCACCCTCTGAGTCAGTCTACTAGTCCTCTTTCAGCATCATGTGACCAGCGTGCCCCAATCAGCTGGCTGGGTTGGTGTCACATGACCCAGGCGTGGCCAGTCATCAGGTCGCACCAGCCCATTGGTTCCTGAGCATGCCGTTGTCAGCTCCTCCTCCTCCTCCAACCTTAACACCCAATCGGCAGCGGCCCACTTCACATTCCTGACCAATCAGCGTTTTACGTTCCCCAATGTCTACACTACCAACCACCAGCAACAGCCTTCGGCTAACCAATAAAAGCAGGAAAAATCCACTACATCCAGCCCCCATCCGCAAGCCAGCTAATCAGCTAGCAGCATCTGGCCTGCACTTTCCCGCCAATTCTGCTCCCCGGCCGCCACCCCTTCGCCTTTTCTAGCTTGTTGAAAACCGAAAGACTAGTAAGTTTTTCCTGCTTCATACAGTTTAATGCTGAATACAGATATAAGATGAGGAGAAATCTCCTGTTGAGAGTTGAAACACACAGGGTTGGTATCTTGACTCCGTTAAGATTAGGCAAAAACTGATGGGGAGCCCAAACGGAGGTTCAGGTTACTTAAGAAGCGTGGGCTTTGAGAGCTGCTCTTGCTTTCTTTCAGTGTCTTCATTCTGTTGGGGTTGTTTGCAGTGCGTTGAGTTTTTCTACTGTGTAGCTCTCTGTACTCGAGCGTAACGCTCTTAGCGAGCGCTCATGAGGCGAGATCTCCACTCCACCCCTGTATCAGGGCGGTGACGAGTGTGTGACTGTTAGCAGGCTGGAGTTTCAGGGCTTTTGAGGTGCCTTCGTGTGTCGATCGTCACCGCGTTCACTCGCTCTTCTCTTCTCTTCTTCAGATCGCCCAGGAGGAGGAGCTTCAGTCGCAGTCGTAGCAGGTAAGAGTTTGCGCAACTTTATGCGCAGGAAAACTGCGCGAGCACTTTATCAACGTGTTGTTTCATTGAGATCCTATTATAGTTTAGTAATATTTTAAATCTGTTTTCAATTAATGGTAACTTTGTTTTCATTTTTAAATGCGTCTATTTTAGTTGTTTTAGTACATTGTTAACTCTCTGGTGCTCTTCATGTAGCGGTCAAAAATGACAGAATACATTTTTTTTTCAATAAAAGGAATGTACTATATTTTAGTTTGATAGTGTTTTTTATTTAAAATTTTCTATTTTATGGTACTACATTATATTTAAGCTGTATTTATAATCCATTTCTTCTCGTTTTGAGCTTGGCCGCAGTACCAAATGCTTCCACTAGAGAATTCGTTTCCCGTTCATTTCCAACGCGCTCAATTTTGACAGTGAGGAGCACAAGTGTGACTTTTTTTTTTTTACAGGACTATTTTCACCTTTTCGAATCATGTCCATGATTATTATTTTTTTTTTTTCTGTTCAAATAGCAAGTGCCAAAACCATTACCAAGTTTTGAACCATTCTGATGAAGTATAAAATAAAGTGTAATTTTTTGGACAAAAATATACGAAGAGCACCAGAGGTAATTAAAATGAGCTGTTGCTTTGGCAACTAAAATACGTTTTTATTTTCTTTCAGTTAACGCAATTTTTTTTCCAAGTTACGAACATCTTTACAGTTTTAGTTGACTATATTAACCCTGGTTCCGGACTTCGTCTAGATCTCTTTCCAGAGAGCGCAGGAGGGAGAGATCGCTGTCCCGCGACAGGAACCACAAGCCCTCGCGATCTTTCTCACGATCGAGGAGGTAAGAGTTTCACTACTTTACATCGTCCGGCCAGGATTGACGTCCAACACTGAGCTCACATCTCGGATTTTTTTCTCCGTTTACAGTCGTTCCAGATCTAATGACCGGAAATGAACCACGACACAGAGAAAACGTCGTGACGGGAAATCGTCGATCAAAAACTTTGAAAAGACTTTATTGCTCAGAGTCCCCCCATTTATTGTTTTTTTTTTTTATGAACATTATTTTAGCGGTTCTGTTTCCTTCTGTAGCTGCAGTTTTAATGCGACGGCATTCCATCTCACATTTTTAAGACTTATTTGTGTTTTTGCCGGTGAATGTGATTGGTCCTGCTGCGATGAGCTCATTTCCTGTCGCCTGAGCTCGACCGCTAGCGTTTTGCTTTGTGTTTGTGTGCGATCAGAGGGGGAAGATGTAACGACACTGTGTCGCCAGCAGGGGGTGGAATGAAGAACAGCTTTCATTCTCATTTGTTTTTTTCCTTGTAGTGTTTGTACTGTTTATAATGTTGATTTGAATTAAAACTCATTACAAAAAATATCCTGTCTTTTGAATTTTTACAATGTTGTTTGTGTATTCATTTTTAAATAATTGGCCTTTTTATAGAGTTGTCTGAATTTAAAGTCCCCCTTTAATTTTATCCCTTAACTCATCTTTGATCACAAAAAAGATTAATTCTTCATGCCTTATAATATCGTGTGTAACTCGACACCCTTGCCTCATACTCGGTTCTATGAATATGCAAATGAGCCCCGCCTCCACTCACTCACTCAGAGATCCACTTGTTGACGATCACACGTTGATCTGATTGGTTACAAGGTAGTTTGTGACGTCAGAAACACCAGCGATTTCAAACCGTGTTTTTGAGACTGTTTTTGTCTTTGATTCACTGCAGGTTTAAGGAGAAAATACTCAGCAATGCTGTCGACTTATGAATTTACACATGGTTTGTCTTAAGGCATATTAATAACACCATATAGACACATTAAAAATTAAACTTAAAGTTAATTTACTCAGATTTTATCCAAGAATTACAAATGTGGAACAGTTCATATAGGTTTAATCAAGATGTTACATGAGCTTTCATTTACAGCATTTATCTTTGCAAATGTTAGATAATACAACTGTTCCTTGTTTGTTCGTGTAGTTAATTTAATGTTTAAACATACAACCTGTGCTTTTAATTTTTTGTAAATGTAGAAATTTAGATTAATGCTGTAGTAATATAATATTTTACTAATGAATAACCTTATTGAAATTAAGTGTTACCACAAAACTCTTTGCACATCGTCAATATAAGAGCGTGTGGTGAGTTTTTGTAGCCGTTTATAGTGTTAGCATTGTGAACCTTTAATGTTTGTTTACAGTAGTGATGATTGACTGCTGAAAATCCTGGTTAAATATTAAACTATATTGACATCTGAACCTTGTTTGAGGTTTCATTGTAAGTTATCCTGAGCTTTATTTCAAGATCTAATTTAGCATCAAGTCTATTTTCAGATGCCGGTTTTCAGTAAAATCCCTCACATGAGGAATTTGACACGGGACAGTCAAAATTAAAAGTAGAAAAATAATAAAGGGAGACATGTTCTCAAATACTTAAATGTAATTAAAATAGGTACAGATCATGTGAGGCAAGATGATGTATCGGTATATGTGCAGTGTGTTGTAGTACCAGCAGAGGGCGACCATCGACTTTAACTCTACATTAACTCTTTTATATGGTTTGCTTGGAGTTTTTAGATGATTGCTTTTTTGAAATCCAAAGTCTGTTTATTGTCAACTAGAGCCGCTACCATGGATATATATTTTAAGCATTGTGTTTAGTGTTCCTCTGTGAATTAGCACATTACATACATTACAGCTGGGTTAGTATCAAAACTGTTCAACAGCATCATTCTGGGTTATTTGAACTGGGGTCTGGGGACCTTCAGGGGGCCACAAGAGAAATTTTAGCAAATAAAATATTTGTTTAAAATTAATAAAATGATTAAATAAAACATACTTAGAAAAATAAATACAATTTGTTTTAAATACATTTAGTAAAACTAATGATTTAATAGAAAATACGTAAAACAAGATTAAATGGTAATCAAATTGATTAAAAAACATTGAATTTGGTTTAAATGATTTATAAATTAATAAAATACACCTTACAGTACAATGAGTAGAAAACTGCTATTGTGTAATGTAATAGAAACTAAATATACACATTTATAATATTACTTTTTCACAGTATTAATTGTCTTTATACATAAAAATATTAAAATGAATGTAAAAAGTGCAGATGGGTTGTGGTTTGAGGTGTAGTAGTAAATAAAAATAAATCTGGCCGGATTAAATCCTTCATTCACGCTTCTGCTACATGACGTCACGATTCAGACCAAACAAACAGTCATAATTCTAGTTTTCATAAGATCACTGATCACAACTTATATTACCTCTTCAGGCTGGTGACTGACTGTCAAAGTCCTTGAAATGTTCAAGTGTTTTGTAGCTGCTGACAGAGAATGAGTTATGATGGATTATCATTCATTCTACTCAGACATTCGCTAGTTTACAGACCAATAACGGTTTACTTTTTACACCATTTTAAATCACTTTTAGCAGTTCAGTCAGTATTCTAATGGTTTGACAGATTAATTTCTAAAAATACAAATATTTCACGTTTTTTCAATTAATGCGAGCTCATAAGGCTGCATGTATGAAGCTTGAATTCAGTTATATTAATAAATTATCACAGAGCGAGGAGACGTTATTTTAAAACGAATGAATGAACAGAAACTCACGGCTCCGTGACGTCACGTTCTGATGAGTCACGCGGCGGGTGACTCACTGATTTTTCCCGCGGCTGTCTCGCGCTGGAATGTTATAACCGTCATGTCTTGCCTGGCTCCCGCCTAACCGCAAACACTACTGAAGAGCGGCCATTAGTTAAACTAAAGAATGGCTTTCCTGCTGATTGTCGTGGGAAGGATGGACTTCATTACTCGGTCAGTCTCATTAGTGAACAAACACTGACTGACTAACTGATTTTATTTCGTGCTGTTGTGTTTATTGGCACTAAATTAGGGCAGTCATTGTATTACTTATTTTATTTTGGATTAAATATTACTATGTTTTATATGGAATAAATGCATTTGGGAAAGAATGGCCTCCTTTACAATAAAAAAAAAAAAAGATTTAGTTGTTCTGTCTGCCAGATATTAAAATTAGTCAAATATTAAAATAATTTAAAGTCAGTTTTGAAATTAATGTCTTATTTCTTATTTTTATTTGAATTATGATTTAAGTCAGAATTCCAACTTTTATTAATTCGATTTGTAAATCATAATTAGTTTTGCATGTAATCTGGGGAATTTTCTCATTATTTTACTGTCAAGATATAATGGTTTTCTGGACATGTATTGTACTGCGAGCTTCATTGTGTTGCTTGTTAGTTTGAATCTTTATATGACATATATTATTAGTTTTATATGACTGGGCTCATGAGGGTCTAGTCTCATACACAGCAAAAAAGCCAGTGGATTTAACTCTAATTCAGTCAAATTTAACACTCTTGAAATGTATACATGACTCCCTCCATTTTGGAGTTAAAATAACACTTCTGAAACTGAAATATGCACATTACTCACGGAGTACATTTGAAGTAATGTGATATTTCACATTTTCAAAAGTGTTATTTTAACTTTAAAATGGAGGGAATTTTGAAGTCATATTTTTTGAATGATTAATTTGTGTGATACAAGTAACTGATGAAATAAACATGTAGAAATTTTTTTTTTATTATGAAATGTGCTTTTTGACAAAAGGAGTCTTAATGTGGGCGGGGAGAACACAGAGATATTAAAATTAGTCAAATATTAAAATAATTTAAAGTCAGTTTTGAAATTAATGTCTTATTTCTTATTTTTATTTGAATTATGATTTAAGTCAGAATTCCAACTTTTATTAATTCGATTTGTAAATCATAATTAGCTTTTAAGTAAGAATTATGACATTTTATGTAATATTTAGACCTTTTAATTAATAATTTCTACTTTAGTCAAACTTTGACTTTCTGTATGGCATTCCATCATTGTAGCTGTCAATAGAATCAAATATTGACAATTAATCTCATGGTTTTCTGTCAGTCTTTAAAGCAGAATTAAACGTAGTGTACAATTCTACATGTTCGCAATTCTAAATATTGTACAAAACCCCTAGCAACTGCTTATATTAATTATACATGAAACAGAAATCAAGTTTACAGGCTAAAAAAACATTAAAAAGCACTTTTGGTGGGTTAAAAAAGGAAGTTTGGCTCAGCAGCAGCAGGGATAAAAGCAAAAAAATAGATTAAAAACATTATTTTTAACAGTAAGAATGTTTTAAATTATTTATAAAGGTCTTTTATTTTTTGCTTGCTATGCATGTCCTTTTTTTTATTTAACTGCTCGTGCAAGAAAGCTAAATAAACGCCTAAAACAAATAGTGTGTGTAATATATATTGGGCGGAACCACTCAGTTCGGGACCTTCTGTTCTGTGACGCAGAGCCACAGGAATGTTCACTTGAAGGCGCGTTCACGCTGCTCACGTGTTTATCGGGCACAGTCCATGTGATGTGCTCACTAGGCCCCGCCCACCGTCTACACACGCCCATCTGAGTTCGTAAAAGTTCAGAAAGTCCCTCCAGCACTGAAGAACATCTAGTATCCACTTTAACTCTCGCTCAAGACTGAATTTCTCCACACTTTCACCTGAAGACACTTCTAAAGTTCAGTTTTAAACTCTATACTGCTGCCCAGGATACCTGAAACCTCTCGAGATCACTCAGCACACAACGATTTTACAGATTTTTAAAACTCGTCAGAAGTCAAAACATGTAAGTTGCTTGTTTTTACATAGTTTTTCATGTTCATGGCGTTTGTTTAAAGTTGTTATCATTTATCACAAGAACGTTAAGCAAACTGTTAATACAACTAGCTTAAACTCAACTCTGGGCTGTTTTTAACAACAGCCGAGTAATATAAACATGTCAGACGAACTTCAACTGAAAACTTTTCACTTAAACTTGAATGTATAGATCAGCAGGCTCGTGATTGATTGGTTTTTATCGCTGTTTGAATGTTATTGTAAAGTTAACTCATGTCACAATCGCGACCTGTTTTCTTTCCACCGGTTTACACGAGATTCGTGTTCACGTTGACCCAGAGCAGAGTGAGTGACGCAGAGTGGGCGTGTCTGCGTCACTTCTGACCAATCAAACAAACGCTCGCTTTCCCGCCGCAGCCTTGAATTCATTTTCGTAATGAATTTCATGTTTCATCACATAAACCAGTAAGAACTCAATGACACGTATTGTCGTGACATCATGAATGATAGATAATATATTTTCTAAAGAAAATATGAATTAAAAAAATACTTAAATGTATGGGCTGAAATCTTTGACAAATAATTTATTATACATCACAATTATATATTTATTATTATAGATTTATTAAATTTAAAATGTAATATTGTCAGATTCTGACACTTTGATGTGAACTTTGGGCTGGTTTGTCAGCACTGTCATATTAAGAATGTCAAACAAAATATTATTTTATATTTATTATCACAAGTATTAAGCCTATTTTAGTTAAATAATAATAATAAGCAATTTAAATAAAAAATGTTAAAATATTCTCATGGAAAAAAAGATGGTCTAAAAATTCTTATGACAAAATAATTGTCTGTCATAATATACTTTTTAAGTCATAATTTTGACTTTTATCAGAATTTCAACTTTTTGTCAATTATGACAAGTCAATTTTTGACTAGTAATATTTTCGATTTTTAAGTCATAATTTCGACTACTTTATATTTATTATATTACCACAATTATCATTTCAGTTGAATCATAGTTATTTAATGAGTTAAATAATAAAACAAATTTCTCAGAAAAAAAGATGGGCTAAAAATTTTGAAAAAATATAAAATGATTGATTATTAATTGATTTATTGAATATAAGAGATTCTGACTCTTTAATGTGAAACATTGGTTTGTCAGTCTCAAAATTATTATTTAATATTTATTATATTAGTATAAAGTATTATTTTAGTGGTTTTGTATGAATATTCGTTAAATTGTATAATAAGTGAGACGTCCCTCATGTTTGATGGAAATAGAAGGTATTTTATTTACTTGTATATGTACATGATGTGTGTTGAAAGCTGAGAGTAGTTTAGTAAGATGGCGGCCCTCTGCTGGTCAGACGCGCTCACTGCAGCCAGAGGAACATGTCCACACATGTCTCTGCAACTCATGACTCAAAGCAGCCTTTAAAAGCTGATCACAGAAGAACAGCAGAAACACACACACACGAGGAGAGTCAGACACTACAAGGTTTGCAGGAGAAATCAAAAACACGGGTTGGGTTGTGCGTTCAAGTCCTCCTGGGAAGTTCGTGTTTTTGCGCGTTCAAGTCGCTTTCGTCGGAGTCAGATGGCGGTGTACTTTCTCTTAATTACACAAAAATACAGCAATTGTCTTAAACTCTACTTCTAGAAAATGAAAAACAAATTAATGTGCAATATTATGTGCTTTGCTTTTTTATGTTTTTAATTAATTTATGAAGCCTCTGCAAACTTTATCGTTACATATTACATTGTTATATTATAATGCCATCATATTCTGTGCAGGCGTGAGGCTTCACTGTAAATAGAAAAGCCTGACAATATCACTGCTAAATACCTAAGTATTGTGTTATCCCGCCATGTTTCTCACTGACACGCCCACAACTCCAGAATCCCGAGCTTCCCAACTTTGTGGTGGAGTTCAACTCGTAAACACGATCTTTACGAGATGACTTGAACGCACCACGTGATGTTCAGAGACGGTTGGTTTCCTCACTAGTAACCGTCACTCTCGTGTCTTTTGCTTCAGAAAATGGCAGAGCACAAGCGGATCCTTCGAGCCCTCGGAACCGGGCCGACGAGAAGAAACCTGTTCGGTCCGGTGGATCGCGACCAGCTCCAGTGCGAGTATCGCGACGCGATGAGGAAAGACCTGGAGGACGCGTCGCGTCGCTGGAGCTTCGACTTCGTCGCGGAGAAGCCGTTGGAGGGCGGAGACTTCCGCTGGGTGCGCGTGCCCGGCGTGCGCGTGCCCGTGCTGTACCGGAGCTGTGAGGACGCACGGAATCCCGGAGGATCACCGGGAAAAGAGAACAGATTCGGGTCGGTTCCGCAGGACGTGGAGAAAACACCGGAAAAGAGAGCAGAGAAGAGGAAACAGACGAACATCACAGGTGAGAGACACTATTTATCTCACGTTTTGGATCGGTAAAATTTTGAATGTTTTAAAAAGAAAAACACCAAGGCTGCATTTATTAGATAAAAAAAAAGTAATTTTGTGAAATATTATTATAATTTAAAACGGCGGTTTTCTATGTGAATATATAGTAAAGTGTAATTTATTCCTGTGATCAAAGCTGAATTTTCAGCATCATTACTCCAGTCTTCAGTGTCACATGATCCTTCAGAAATCACTATAATATGTGGATCGGGTTGAATTATTATTATCAATGTTGAAAACAGTTGTGTACAATTTTTTTCCCCAGGATGCTTTGATGAATAGAAAGTTCAAAAGAACAGTATTTATTTTAAAAATTAAAAGCTTTTGTAACATTATAAATGTCTTTACTGTAACTTTTGATCAATTTGTCAATCCTTGATGAATAAAAGTTTTGATTTCTTTTATTTCTTTCCCCCAATAATTAAAATAAAAATTCTTACTGACCCCAAACTTTTGAACGGTAGTGTTTACAAAAGATTATATTTTAGATAAATACTGTTCTTTTGAACTTTCTATTCATCAAAGAATCCTGAAATAAAAATGTAAATAACTGTTTTCAACACGGATAATAAAAATCATCATATTATACTTATTTCTGAAGGATCATGTGACACTGAAGACTGGAGTAATGATGCTGAAAATAACAGGAATAAATTACATTTTAAAATTGATTAAAATAGAAAAGTTATTTTAAATTGTCATATTTAACAATATTACGTTTTTTGTGTATTTTAATAAATAAAATAAATGCAGCCTTGAGAAGAGACAAATTTTAAAAACAAAAAAAATTTGCATATATATATATAAACTGTTGAATTATCATGTGAGCAATCCTAATAGATTATGTAGGAGTAAAATGCTGAGTAATAATGATGGTGTGAATGACAGTTTGACTAATAATAGTTATAGTTGACTAATTTCTTTCATCCTAACAGACTTTTACCAGGCGAAGAAGAGGCAAGTGGCCACGCCCCGCAAATCAGGACAATAACACACCCAGGAGCTCGTGTGTGTGTGTGTGTGTCGTGCCTGGACTCATATCCTCATACGTGTAAAGACATTCAAAAACTGACGTGAACTCAGTGGATCTTGTTTTTCTACACCGTCATCTACCTTCATTCTGGAACCCGTTCCAGAACTCTTCATTTTCTGTCTTCCATCATGTGTTATTCAGGAATAGGAATCTGTCATTCCTCTTTGAGCACTTCCTGTTTATATGTTTGCATTTCAACGGTTAACATTTACCTAAAAAATCCCTTTAAATTCGATGTGTGGAGGAAAGATTCGAAACATCCATAAATGAATCTTTCAGAATCACGAAATTGCGAAAAGGGTTTCATTACGAACAAAGACATATTATAAAACACTGATTTTTTTCAGTGTGCACATATTCAAATGTATTGCTTTATTGCACAAAACATGTTGCTAACTTTAAAAACTGCTATTTTTAAATGTTTGGTGCCAACTTTTTTTTTTGACACATAAAAGTTATTGTTATTATAAACGTAAACCTCAATTAAGCTGCCAGTATGTTCTCACACACATTCTCGTAACTGAGCTGCGATTATGCTATTGCAACGTAATTTTATTTACAAACACTTGGCGTCGTTCGTGAAACACGAGCAGAATCGCTGCAGTTTTTTCGTACATCGTTGCGTTAAATTTAGTGCAAAAAAAATGAACGTACAAATTTTTAACACAGACATTTGTTCCAGGGTTATTATTGTTAACTTTAAGTAAAACTGTTAAAAAAATGTCTGTTAACTGAAATAAAGCTATAATAAAAAATTAATTTTATTTGGAAAACAAACTAAATTTGAACTGTTTTAATTTAGAACATTAACATAGAAATTTTGCTTTTCGCAATAAACTGAAATAAGTTGAAGTTTTAAGTGCTAAAAATATTAACTGGAAATGAATAAAACTGAAATAAAAATAAATTAAACATAAATAGTAGTATTAAAAAAAAATATATATATAATGACATAAGCACATAACGAAATAATATATTTTTTTTACTATACTTAACATGCAAGTATTTTATTCAAAATATGACTAAAACTAAAACAACAGCGATTGGTTCTGCTCGTGTTTTGCGATACGGCTTCTGAAACTACAGCATATTTACAAACACTCTCAGGTTTCCTGTAGTCATGGAAATACAAGTAATGTCGAGCGATAACGAGAGACGTGAGCGCGAGACTTTCTACATTGAGTAATTAAGATAAAAAGCTTAATTCGGTTCAGTTTTGAATTCCAGCAAACGTTCATTAAATCTGTTCTAGCTCTTCTCGGATCCAACTTGTGGATTTCTGCGACCTGTCTGTAAATATTCTGTTAATATCTGGATTATTCGCTGTTGATTCAGAATTGCACTTGTTATTTTGTGTAGTGTTGTGTAGCGTTATTGTTAAAGAGCTCTGAATATATGCCATATTTATTTTACTGATGAATGTTGTATTGTAGATTGACATGTAATTGTTCTTTTAATAAAACTTTATGAAGAGAAACTCTGGTGTACGATTTGATTTTGTACGAATAAATCACTGCTTAAAACATTAATGCTGTTGACTCTAAAAACTGTGTTTAGGGCTGTGAAGTGTTTTGAGGAACTATTTTTCTAGGTGGATGAACTTCAGGTGTTGCTGGTGTAAACGGCCCTTTCTCTGCATTGGTAAGTGAATCTATCATATCAGTCTTATATTAACATGTTACGCTTGTTGAAGTCGACATGAAATTGCATTGAATTTCCATCATGTGACGTATTTTCAAATACAGGTTATTCAGTGAGTATCTCAATCCTAATGCTTTTTCTTTTTAAATATCCTGTAATTTGTACGAGCCCCTAAAGCTGTTGTCACGGTACCAACATTTCAGTATTCGGTACAAGATCAGTAAAAATCCACGGTTCTCGGTCCCAAAGCTTAATTTAAATTCAATTTACATATATTAAAGTGTATATCACAGTGGTAGACAATTGTCTACAGCCCTGTGTTAGGCATAAGATCAATAATAATAATAAATAATAAGGCTTTAAAATCAAAGAGGTCCTAAATTTGAGGTTGTTAGGGGGTTCATTTTTTTATTTCTCTGATATGTGCATTTCAAGACGTTTGAAGACCAAAAAAAGGATAAGAAATAGCTTTAAAACCATGTCAGTGGGCAGTAGATTATTTGTTAATACCTGCTCTCTCCTCATCTCCATCACTCTTTCTTTTTTTCTCAGTCTCTTCATCCCTTTCTCTTCCCCTCCTAAAGCTGAGCTTTTTTAATTTACTAAAGGCAACAATTTGTATTATATTCTCAATATGTACACATTCATTATTAATCTTGTGCCTAACATGATGAAAACCGCTTTGTTAATGTTTCTTGTAAACTAATTATTACATTATGAGTCACGTTACATAGGCCTATTTTCAGTTCAAAACAGCGAAATTAGACAAAACTATATTAGTTTGCCTGATTATTTTTAGTCATTCGTTTAACATTTATGACCTAAAAAAAAAAGTAAAAAATGAAATGTTAAGTTTAGCTACTTGCATCTTATCTCGCACTTGACCGTACGCGTCGAGTCGCACTGTTAAAATTCGCGCGCAGCAGCGAATACTTTGATTTGATTGGTCATCTCAGATATTCTGACATTGACGAGCAGTGTCAGACCAATGAGGCTCAGATGAACACACACATGAACACACAGTCACACACACACACACACAAACACCCTGTCCTCTGTTTCTGATGTGCTCTCTGCTCTGCGCCGCTGCGGATTGAAGATGAAGATCGAGCTGAATCTGATTATAACAAGACTGAAGCGAACACGAATTTGTGTAGCCTATAATCTCACATTTTTAGGGGGGCTAGGCAGAAGTTTAGGGGCTGAAGCCCCCCTAAAAAGGGCCTGGTGACGCCCCTGATGATGCGCCGATACTGATACCAGTACTCTGTGTGTGTGTGTGTTGCAGGTGCTGCTCTTCAACATAGTGACCCAGATGTTGTGAAGGGTGTTGCTATGAGACAAACGTCAGCATTTCCCATCAGCCCCTCCTGTCAGTTTTGGAAGTGTCCCACACACACACAATATATATATATATATATACATCCCTTAAAAATGTGTTTCTCACTCTCCCAATCATGCCCTCATGAACACGCACAATGAAACGCACATGCATAGATTTAGCTGCAGTGTGTGTGTGTGTGTGTGTGTGTGTGTGTGTGACGCATGCTCCGCTGATCTCCCCTCCCCCTCAGCTCATCTGCGCGTCGAAACACACAGACAAACACACACGGCCGGAGAGACCAGAAATAAACGCCAGAAACGGGCCAGACAAAGATGAGAGAAGCCGATATCGACTCTAATGTAAACCATGGCAGACTCGACTGAGAGATAGACAGTTAGAGGAGAGGAGAGGAGAGGGGGAGGGGTGAACACACACAGAGAGAGAGAGAGAGAGAGAGAGAGAGAGAGAGAGAGACATGGCCCTCTTACACGTCTCTGCAGTGAAGCTGCACCTCCTGCACTGAAGATCATGGTAATTTATCGCAAATTAATCTTGTGTTCCTGTGTTGTACCGTCCATCCATCATCCATCCATCATCACCCGTTTGTCTCTCTCACGCGCTTTTCTGCGTTTAACCCGCCTGGCACATGTCCCTAAATGTACAGCAGGTGTCATGCATGCATGTGTGTGTGTGTGTGTATTTGCTGTCCCGCACCACTCAATTCAAACCTCCACTTTAAATGCGGCCTGTATATCACTCACACACACACACACACACACACACACACACACACACACGCACGCGCGCGCATGCTCTTGACAGGTAACATGGCTCAGATTCACATGCATTAAAAGATGCATGGACTGCGCTGACTTTTAACTGTGTGTGTGTGTGTTCCTCAGAGAAATGCATTCTAGCATGCTGTTTTGTGCAGGTAACATGCATGCAGTAACACACACACACACACACACACACACACAAGTAAAGGTTAATGCATCTTTACACACATGCACAAAACAGCATGCTAGAATGCGTGTTTCCCTGAGACGAGGCTTGTTGTGTTACACTGCGTTCCTCGCATCTTTTCACGCACGTTTATTTGTTTACGACGATTTGCTGCGACTTTCTGACGCGTATTGCGATGCTGCATTTATGAATGATTCATTTCAGATCACTATTGATTTTTCTGTGGTGTGTTGTTCACATCATGCGCTGATTTTTCAGGTCTTGCAGTCGGTGTAAGTCTACGCATGTTTATGCAGTTTCTTCTCTTAGTTTACTGTGTGTGGAGAGATTTTCCGAACGGAAATTGGGTCACGGTGTCTCTCTCTTGTAAACAGACTCACTCATGTGACTGAGGTATTGAAATGAGTGTGTGTGGTTTCATATCAGATGTTTGATGTGTAAGTTTGCATGACACTGCAATTCAGCTCTGTTGTGTTTTCATTTTGTGCAGGGTTTGAAATGAACTTTTTCACTCACCGCCCAATTTGGCTACTAAATCTTTAAGTTATAAGCCATTCAGAACTTCAGAAAAATGTGTTTTAGATGGACAGATCAATAATACAGTACATAGAACATCAAAAAATGTAGGATGTTTGAAAATAATGTGTTTTCTGTTAATCAAATGTTTTTAATCTTCTCTATTGCTTCAATGCAAATGAACAAGCGCTCGTTATTTGTTGTGTAGTGACGTGTGTGTTCAAGTAATCCAGATATGAGCAGATTCTGCGCAACACACTGTATTTAATATATCATGATGTTCAGTATTTGCGCTAAATCTGCACAGTTTTGGTTTACACGAACTTCCCCAGCAAAGCGAATAAATATAATAAGTAACACGCCAAACTGTCTAGTGATTTGACAGTGTTTCCCGCCACAGCTGATGTGGCGTGTTGTGATTGTTGCTTAAAACAAGCAAAATCATCAGCCAATGGTATAAGAAAAATAATTTTGTTTCTATTTGAATTAAGATTATTTTTCTTACCCCATTTGCAGATAATTTTGCAACAAAAATTAAACAACTCACTCAATCTAGATTTATTTCCCCGGAAAACAAGACTCATCTAGTAAATGCATCTTGATTTAAGAATTTTTAGATATTTGGAATGGAAACAAGACAAAAATACTAAGAAAAGCATTTTTTTGCAGTGCAAGACGCCAAATTGGCTAGTGACTTGACAACGTTTCAATTTTCAAAAAAAATAAAAAAAAAATTCCGCATTTAAAATGGTGTTTCAAACCCTGACTATACCCTGAACATAATAAGTAAAGCCCAATTTTTAAGACGCCAAATTGGCTAGTGATAATTTTCAGATTTCAAACCCTGATTGTGTGCATGCAGCTGGATAAGAGCGAAGTGTCGACTCTCGGGCTGCCGCCGTCCGCGAGCCATGGCGGGTCTGACGGGAACATTAGCGTTGAGACGGGACCGGACGGCGAGCTCCAGAGAACACGAGTGGCGCTGGAACACCTGCAGCAGAAGATCCTGAAGATCACCGAGCAGATCCGCGTGGAACAGGAGGCGCGCGACGCTAACGTAGCCGAGTATCTCAAACTCGCCCACAACGCGGACAAACAGCAGGCGTCGCGCATCAAACAAGTGTTCGAGAAGAAGAACCAGAAGTCTGCGCAGACCATCGCACACCTGCACAAGAAACTCGAGCACTACCATAAGAAACTCAAAGAGATCGAACAGGTAAAATTTGCGTTTCTGTTTAGGGCTGCACGATTAATCGCAATTAACATGAAATCGTCGGTTGGTTTATCGCGATAATGAAATCGCAAATGCTGCGGTTATTTTTTATGCGCAGCTTGTCAGTGACGTACGGCTCAGTAAACGCGGCTCACTCTGAAAGCACTGCGAGTTTGAGTCGCTTATAACGTGCATTTGAAAAAGCAATACGCCTCTAACATCTTTCCAAACTTGAAGCATTTATGAACCTCTTGTCCAACAAAAGATAACATTTAATACATCAAAGTATTTCAATCTTCTGTTTATTTCAAGTCAAGTCACCTTCATTTATACAGCGCTTTAACAATATAGATGTTTCAAAGCAGCTTTACAGTGATAATAGGAGATTACAGTAACAGAGATTGTTTTGGCTTTACAGCAGCTATAGAATAAAGTTATTGTCCAGCTAAAGTTAGATTTAACTTCCGTTACAAAGATCATTAGTTATTAACTTAGTTTCACCATTTTAACTGAAAACAGAAAACTTTTAATGCGTTCTGGACGTTCATTTACACGACAACAGTGTTTGGAGGCTCGAGAACGCAAACTTTGAAAGAGGTTCCTAGGTGCAAGTTTTAAAAAAAATGTTTTAAATGTTTTCATCTGTGTAAACTGTGAAAACGGTGACGGTGCACACATGCATATTATGTGTTTAGTCTATAGGTATGCGCATTTGAATATATATAATATCCATGCGAACTGGAATCATTTTGATAACGTTTCTCTGTACAGAGGTAAAGGGAAGGAGGCCTTCACAGGGGAGCTTATTCAGCGATAGTATGATGATCATGGGGATTTCCTGGAATGACGTGTTATCGTACTTACGCGGGGCATATTTGGCGTGTCTTTGTGAGACGTCCTCTGGTGTTCAGATGGAGCAGCATTTACTACCGATCACAGAGCCGTACTTCACTGACAAGCTGCGCATAAAATAGTCGCAGCCTTTGCTAAATCACGTTCATTTCGATTAATCCTGCAGCCTTAGTTCTCTTGCATGCAATTTTCCAGAGTAATCACGTCTTGCTTTTTTGCAGAATGGTCCAGCGCGGCAGCCCAAAGACGTCTTCCGGGACATGCATCAGGGGCTGAAGGACGTGGGCGCGAACATGCGCGCGGGAATCAGCGGGTTCGGAGGGGGCGTGGTCGAAGGAGTGAAGGGCGGAGTCTCGGCGCTCACGCACACCGCGGTCGTCTCGAAACCACGAGAGTTCGCCAGCCTCATCCGCAACAAGTTCGGGAGCGCTGATAACATCGCCCACATGAAGGACACCCTGGAGGACGGGCACCCGGAAGAGACGCCGCGAGCTCTGAGCGGAAGCGCTACGCTAGTCTCCAGCCCCAAATACGGTAGCGACGACGAGTGCTCGAGTGCGACGTCCGGGTCACCGGCTGGGAGTAACTCTGGTGGGGCCGGTGGGCCGATGTCTGGGATGGGAGCCACCATGGGGAGCCCTCGGCTCGACGGGCATCACCACCACCATCATCACCACCACTCGTCGTCTTCCTCGTGGGATGCGCTTCTGGAAGGCCTGCAGGAGATAAAAGTCGGCCAGGTGCACATGGAGGACGCCATCGAGGACATGAAAGCTCAGCTGCAAAGCGACTACGGCTACATGACGCAGTGTTTGCAAGAGGAGCGATACAGGTAAAACTGCACCATCTATAGCAGTGTTCGATTCTAACAAGGAATCGTTCGTTTTAGACGGTTTACTAGGGGTGTAACCACACCTTCATGTAACGATTCGATACATATCACGATACTGAACTCACGATACCATTTTATGGCGATACTCCAAGACATATGGGAAAAGGTTAACAAAAAATGTATTGTTGATTAAAACGCTAAATTTGGTATTTCATTGTGTGTGTAAATGAATAGGCTTTGACTCAGTGCTGGAAACCCAACGCACAGGACAATAGAGACACTAGAATAAACATATTCATGATTCTGAAGCTGAAAATACAGAATTAGTTTAGACGAATATGCTTGATCTCTGTCACTGACTAGATATATTTTAAATAATTTAGGCCACTTTTTACTGGTAACATCAGACATTTGGCATTATCAGGACCCACAAATATTCCCTGATCGCATTGTTATACATTATATTCAACATTATATTGTGACGAGTCTCTCTACTCTTCCTGCTACAGCCGGCAAGTGGGTGTGGCTTGGAGACTCATCAAGGGAACGATGTCCACCTGTTCATCCCTCTATAAATGTTTAGGCTGGCTAGTGTTGAGGGAGAAGTCTTTCTCTGGGTTATTATTATTTTGAGTTGGCTCTGGTTTGTTCTTAGGTTAAATTTGCTTTGTTATTTGGTTTAGCATTTTGTTTTCTGTTGACTATGTTTCCTGTAATGTCTGTCAGGTGCATGGAACTGGTCTAGGGGTTTGATTCTCGCTTGGGGTGCGAGAGGTCCCGGGTTCAAATCCCGGACGAGCCCCCACGTTTGTCACGACCGGCTCAAAGCCGTGGCAAATGAAATGGAGGACATAGTGATTGGTTTGCAGAAATAAACATTTGTTAACATAAATAGGAAAATATATTGAACAAGAAAACATGGTCATCTGTAATGTCTGTCAGGTGCATGGAACTGGTCTAGGGGTTTGATTCTCGCTTGGGGTGTGAGAGGTCCCGGGTTCAAATCCCGGACGAGCCCCCACGTTTGTCACGACCGGCTCAAAGCCGTGGCAAATGAAATGGAGGACATAGTGATTGGTTTGCAGAAATAAACATTTGTTAACATAAATAGGAAAATATATTGAACAAGAAAACATGGTCATCTGTAATGTCTGTCAGGTGCATGGATGTAAGTGTATCAACCACAGAAAACAAAATACTAAACCAAATAACAAAGCAAATTTAACCTAAGAACAAACCAGAGCCAACTCAAAATCAAAGTAACCCGGAGAAAGACTTCTCCCTCAACACTAGCCAGCCTAAACATTTATAGAGGGATGAACAGGTGGACATCGTTCCCTTGATGAGTCTCCTAGCCACACCCAACAGCTGGCTGTAGCAGGAAGAGTAGAGAGACTCGTCACAATATATAGTAGTTTAATGTAGTACTGACACTAAAACTCTAAAAACTTTTTTAGAATTTTTTCTCACACAGTAATTTTCATTTTGGGTAAACTATCTACGATACAAAATATCACTATCCACGATACATATTGTTGCATTTTTATGTTGCGATATGTTGTTACACCCCTACGGTTTACTGAATCAAACCTTAGTTCGGGGGTTAAAAACACAAGAAGCATTCTCCTTGCAAACCACCGAATTAACCAATCTAGAGATGGTCATATCCAACTCAAAAATAACTTTGACAATTAGAACTGGCTCATTTGTGAGTTGGTTATTTGTGAATCATTCATTTTGAACCGGGTCCTTGGTTCAATAACCCATTTGGTTATTGGCTCATTTGGTGCTTGCAAAGCAAGGCAAGGCCAGTTTATTTATATAGGTAATTTCATACACTATGGAGATTCAAAGTGCTTTACACATAAAGGAATTAAAATAATCACAAATTAAAACCATTATAAAAGGCATTAAAAGAGATATAAAGATGAAATTTAAAAGAATAAAAAGATGATACATGGATGAACTTCTCATCTGGCAAAACATGGTATGATATTTTTCACAGCTGCTTGTTTAACTGAGATATTCCCATGTTGATTGTACTGTGTCTGTGGTGTTCTTTCGGCGCCCCTAAATAATCTATTGGACGTCTCCAATAGATCCGATTTCCCCTAAAATCGGACAGGAAGAGCTCTAGGAAAGGAATCGATCCAGTCCGCACCCCACAGAACAGATTTGGTCCCCGACCTCGAGTTTCACATCAGACTCACTACTCCACCACAGACTCAGGTCATCAACATGGCTTCATCTCTCAAATTCCCAATTAACATTTCAGAGTAATTTATGTTTGTCTCTTACTCAATTATCAGTGCCACTTGAGTTCAGTTTAGAATCAAAAGGAGGATTCACCGAATGAACCAATCTAGAGATGGTTAATTGAGCCAAAGAACCGGTTCTTTCATGTCCAATTCAAAAAATAACTTTGACAATTAGAACTGGCTCATTTGTGAGTTGGTTATTTGTGAATCATTCATTTCGAACCGGTTCTTTGGTTCAATAACCCATTAGGTTATTGACTCATTTGGTTATTGGCTCATTTGGTTATTGGCTTATTTGTTTATAGGCTCATTTGGTTATAGGCTTATTTGGTTATTGGCTTATTTGGTTATAGGCTTATTTGGTTATAGGCTTATTTGGTTATTGGCTCATTTGGTTATTGGCTTATTTGGTTATAGGCTTATTTGGTTATTGACTTATTTGGTTATTGGCTCATTTGGTTATGGGCTCATTTGGTTATTGGCTTATTTGGTTATAGGCTTATTTGGTTATTGGCTTATTTGGTTATTGGCTTATTTGGTTATTGGCTTATTTGGTTATAGGCTTATTTGGTTATTGGCTTATTTGGTTATGAGCTCATTTTGGTTATAGGCTTATTTGGTTATTGGCTCATTTGGTTATTGGCTTATTTGGTTATAGGCTCATTTGGTTATTGGCTTATTTGGTTATTGGCTCATTTGGTTATTGACTTATTTGGTTATTGGCTCAATTGGTTATTGGCTTATTTGGTTATTGGCTCATTTGGTTATTGGCTCATTTGGTTATTGGCTCATTTGGTTATAGCCTCATTTGGTTATTGGCTCATTTGGCTATTGGCTCATTTGGTTATGGGCTTAATTGGCTATTGGCTCATTTGGTTATGGGACTCATTTGGTTATGGGCTCATTTGGTTATGGGCTCAATTGGTTATTGGCTCATTTGGTTATTGGCTCATTTGGTTATTGGCTCATTTGGTTATCGGCTCATTTGGTGCTACGCATCATCAATCCGGAACTAAAGTTTGATTCAGTTTGACTCAGTGAACTGGCTCGACTGGTCAAAAATGCTTTGTTCAAGAATCGAACCTCACTATTTTTCCAGAGCTGAATGTTCAGGTGTGTGTCTCCTCTCTTTTTCCTCCAGATATGAGCGTCTGGAAGAGCAACTGAATGACCTGACGGAACTTCACCAGAACGAAATGAGCAATCTGAAGCAGGAGCTGGCCAGCATGGAGGAGAAGGTGGCGTACCAGTCGTACGAGAGAGCGCAAGACATCCAGGTGAGCAACGATAACAAAGAATGATCAAGGCTTCATTTTGTTTTAGGCTCTACTAGAACAGGATGAACATCCTTGAATGTTGATTATTCTCCCTATATTCTCCATTGTTCCGGCTCCTCTCTTCCCAGTCTGTCAGTAACGCTCTGTTTACTTCCTGTCTCTGTGAAGGCCCTCATCCTGAAAAGCACACTGTGCTCTGATTGGTCAGTTGGAGCAGTGTGTTGTGATTGGTCGAGCGCTTCGAGAGTGTTTGGGAAATGCCCCCCCCCCCTTACCATAACCGCCAGTTTAACACACTACTAACTAACTCAACCAGGCCCCGCCCCTTTATTCTGCATATTAATTATTTAAATGAGGAATCCTGTGACGTGTTCGCTCCCAGAAGAAAACTCAAGACTACAATGGAGGCGTTTCAGTGAGTTCAGTGACACTGATATAGACCTTATGTAGCCCCGCCCCTTTTCAGCACTGCGCTCGTTGTCTTTTGTCTTCCGGTTTGTATTTTCACAGCGATCCTGCGTATTTATGAATGAACGGCTCGTTTTAAAATCTTCCCTGTCTACTGACATTTGTTAAGACATCTGCTTTAAACATTACAATCCTCATGATAACTTTCGTTAACTTTACATTAAGTAAATCCACTTCAAAAGCTAATTACTCCTGGACAGCAATGTCATAGAAATATACAGAGCGACCGCAAAAACGGAAGTTCAAAGACAATATTCTAAAGATGGCGCCGCCCTTGTTTCTCTGGCGCATAAGGTCTATAGAGAAAAAAAAAAACAAGTTCTGACATGAAACTCTAGATGTCGCAGGTCCTTAACTCAATTTGGTAATGATCACATTGTTATCCACATAGGGCAGCTGATTGGTTGCTGTTACATCAGCAGCGAATGAGCTGTGGCTCAATATTCAAATACTGGTAGTGTTTGCTGTTAGCAATGCGCTTTCAGAAACCCTCCCACTTCCCCTGCTCCACCTGTATAGATCTGCTAATGGGGTTATTTCAGCATTAACATGCAATAATCAGCAGCAGCGTAGCAGATCTATTCCACCAAGACAAATGCATTAACATCAGTGTTGGGAGTAACGCGTTACAAAAGTAATGCATTACAGTAACATATTACTTTTTGCTGTAACGCAGTAGTGTAAGGCATTACTAATCAATTTTCAGTAATATTTTACTCGGTACATGTTCAGTAAGACTTGCGTTACAACAGACTTTTAGTTTTAATTGTAGTTTAAAAAAAACTAAAAAAAAACAGCAAGACCGCGAGACATTAACGAATGAAAAATGCAAGTAGGCTAAATTACCTGTTCGTGGTCAGTCAATAGCCGCGTGTGGTGTCCAAGTCTGTAAATAAAGACTAAATGGCAGCGTCTGATATATTTGTACAGCGATTTATTTTTTACAGGAGTGCCGTGAGGCATGATTTCGGCCTCTGTGCTCGCGCTGGCCAGTGGAAAAGTGGCTAATGGTGAAGATGGCATGAAGAAGACTATACATTCGCGAGATGGACGTATGCGCATTAGGCTATTCGTTCTGTGTTTTCTTTCTAAACAGTTAGGCTATGTTTATGTGGTATTTTTCATGTTTTCATCACGCAATCGTGTTTTTGATGCGGTGGTGACGCGTTCATGTAAGGGCGGCGGCACTGCCGATAAAGCACCTAAAAGCTGTCACAAAGAACCGGCAAAAGCAATGATTATGAATATGTCAAATATAGCAAGGAGACATTTTAATTGTTTATTAATAAAGTCAAGATGAAGTTGACTATGCTGACTCGCGATCTTCGCAGTAGGCTAGTGAATGCACCAGAGAGAAATGCACATTTCATTTCATAAGCAGAGAGCAGTCTGTTTTCTTTTGTTTTGAATTGTTCTGTTTACAAGTAGACATTTCAATATAGATATATTTTTCAGGTCCGTGAATAGGCTACCTTATACGCTGAGTTTCGGTTCATTTATGAGACGCCTCCAGTTCACGCGCCAGCACCTCCGTGTCGTGCTTATAATTCTCTGCTATATTTAGCCTACTTCTTATTTAGTAAATCCAGGCAATTGGTTGATGAAACATTGATTAAAATTAAGATACAATTAATACAAAACGAAATTCACTTTAAAGAAAGGCTTTCTGTGTAAGGTCTCTGTGAGAGTTTTAAAGCAGTCTTTTAGTGCTGCTTCAGAGCGGTGGCGTCCGTAACGGAGAACTGTCACGTCTGTAACATTGTTTTTTCCTCATAAATGCGAACACGAAAAATAAAATAAAATGAATATTTTATGTTCTGTGGAGAGCCAACCCTTCTTCATCCGATTTGCGCAGTGTAATTCACAGAATTACAACAAAAAAAATCGTTGCCTCCTAAAAGTTAAAGATTTTTTTTGTCACGCATGACTGTCTATTTCCCTAATATTAAATATAAAACGCATGTGTAGACTGATATTTTTCTAATGTCTGGACTCCTTTCAGGGAGGAGCCTATGGATAAACAGACGTTTCAATAGTTTGGTATTAATGCATTTTCTGAGAATTTATATTTCAAGCTTTGACTGCAAATGTCATGTCCATAACGCTGGAATTCCCAAATTTTAAATAATTTATCCTCAACTAGTTTTGTGGTGTAGGTCTACGTATTTTATAATGTTAAGTTAACTTCAAATAATACTAATAGTAATTTAAAGATGTGGTAGCATTGGATCTGGACGGTATGGATATCGCTGGGAGTTGGAAGGGGTGTGTCGCGATTCTGCAGGTTCGTGGATCTGAGTGTCGCGATTTCGGTTTCATATCGCATATCGTTACAGCCCTAGTCATTTTAGAATGTTAAGTTCTACTTCTGTATAGCTATTTTGGTGAAAGTAACTCAAAAGTAATATAGGAGTAATGTAACGCATTACAATTCTGAGACAGTAATATTGTAAGGTAATGAATTACTTTTAAATAACAGTAACAAGTAATATATAATGTATTACAGTTTGGAAGTAACTTGCACAACACTGATTAACATTAGGGCTGTCAAATAAAATTCGAATTGAATTTCGAATATTCATCGAATTTTAAAAATACCTGCACAAAATATTTCTGGTGTGTCGAGAGGCGCGCTTTGTTAATTTAAAAAATGGCGGGAAAAGGCTTCCTGCTATCGAAAACCCTCTCAGTTGGTGCAACGACATACTTGACCAAACCTGCACATCGGTCAGAGCTGTGTGTGTGTGAGTGTGTGTTTCATCAGCTGGAAACACTGTCAACAGAAAGCGCTCAGCACCCGCTGCAGATCAAGTTGAGCATCTGGTGTTTTTGACGAACAATATGTAGATGTAGTGAGTAGAATGGAAGTTTGCTATTCTGTGTTTATGTAGTTCATTACGCTGTGTGTTGAAGCATGTTTTCTCAGGTTACTGATGCACGAACACAGATTTATGTACTATTGTAACCTAATGTTCCTTGCATGCACATTAAAGAAATTATATTTTATTTAAGAACAACTGTTTGAAAAGTTAATGCACTTTAAAAAGTAATGCGATGCTTGATTAGGTTTATATTTGCTTATTGCGTTCACTTGCGCCCTCTTGTGGACATAGGAGATAATACAGAACTTTTTTCCTCTAACATCAAGTATTGCCTTTAGAATTCGAATATAATTTGAATTTTGCTAATATTTAAGAAATAAATTTGAATTGAGCTTTTCAGCCATTTGACAGCCCTAATTAACATTGCCATATCTGGGAGTTGTAATCAAAGAGGGAGTTTGTAACTTGTACACTAGCCCTTCACCAGTAACATGCAATAATCAGCAGCAGCGTAGCAGATCTAGTCTGCCAAGATCAAATACATTAACATTGCCATATCTGAGAGCTATAGTCACAGAGGGACTTTGGAACTGGTACACTAGACAAAGTTCTGTGCATGTGTTTGTGTGCAGGAGGCCGTAGAGTCGTGTCTCACCCGCATTACCAAACTGGAGCTGCAGCAGCAACAGCAGCAGGTGGTTCAGCTGGAGGGCGTGGAGAACGCAAACGCTCGAGCCCTGCTGGGAAAACTCATCAACGTCATCCTGGCCCTGATGGCGGTGCTGCTGGTGTTCGTCTCCACCATGGCCAACTTCATCACGCCCCTCATGAAGACGCGTGCTCGGGTCGGCGCCACTCTCGCCCTGGCGCTCTTCCTGGTCACACTGTGGAAACACTGGGATTGGCTTGAGCTCTGTCTGCTGCCCAGCTGAAAGAGACGAACAAAATACACAGAACTTAGATTCTAACTGTGACGCATCCCTCCCATCGTACCAGAGCTTAAAGGATGTATAAGAAAGATTCAGTAAGGAGATACACCACAGTCTACATGGCTCTACATTCCCGGTCTTTTCCTTCTGAATGGGTTTCTTTCCTGTTTTAGACCACTGAGCTCATTTTTGCTTTAAATGGATAGTTCACCCAAAAATGAAAATTAGCCCATGATTTACTCACCCTCAAGTCATCCTAGGTGTATATGACATTCTTCTTTCAGACGAATACAATCGGAGTTATATTTTAGAAAAAATCCTGGCTCTTGAAGGCAGTGAATGGCTGTTTCTGTTCATAAGTCCATAAAAGTGCATCCATCCATCATAAAAGTGCTTCTATCTATCATAAAAGTGCATCTATCCATCATAAAAGTGCATCTATCCATCATAAAAGTTTTCCACACAGCTCCTGGGGTTAATAAAGGCCTTCTGAAGCGAAGTGATGCGTTTGTGTAAGAAAACTATCCATATTTAACAAAGTCAAATTCTAGCTTCCGGCCAAATGAACATACTCCGTATACTTGCGTATAAAGCACAACTTACGCAACTTGTGACGTCAGAAGTAGCGTAGTGCGTCATGGCGTAGCGTAAATAAGTTGCGCTTAGACTTTAGTCGAATCCGTATGTTCGATTGGCTGGAAGCTAGTTATTTTACTTTATAAAGTTTAAATATGGATATTTTTCTTACACAAACGCATGTCTTCACTTCATAAGGCCTTTATTAACCCGTCAGAGCCTGTGGAGCACTTTAATGATGGATAGATGCACTTTTATGGACTTCAAAACAGAAACAGCAATTCACTGCCATTATAAAGCTTGGAAGAACCAGGACATTTTTTTAATATAACTCCAATTGTATTTGTCTGAGAGAAGAATGTCATATACACCTAGGATGACTTGAGGGAGAGTAAATCATGGGCCAATTTCCATTTTTGAGTGAACTATCCCTTTAACTAATGAATGTTAAAACTGGTTCTTAGAGCGGAGAGTCCAGCGAATGGTCTTCTGCTGATGCATGGCTTTAAAACCAACACACGTTCACATTTCAGCTCCAAACTTCTTTGGAGCTTATGACACCAAAACTGTCTCGGAAAATGTGTTGCTTTCAGTTTGTTTTGTCTCTGTGTCTGTTGTATATGAAATATCTCATTACAGAGGAGAGCGAAACATTGTCATTTTACTTTGTGTGTTGTTAAGTGATATTTGACTAGGGTGAAAAGGCAGAAACGTAACGTCAGTAGTCAAGAATCAATAAGAATCAAGCACATCCGTCATCAGGACATTTTTGTAAACACAGTAATAGTGTAACACGCTCCATTGGCTTGATCACTTATCATGTTTCTACCCGTTTGCTAAATCTCAATTCCACTGTATTCTTAATAAATACATTTGCAAATATAGGCATTTGTTGTCATTAGGGCCTGTGCAGTGATTATCCTATTATTGCTCGTTGTATTTGTATTATTACCTTTTTTCTTTTTATTATTTTGGGTGAACATATTTTCGCATTGGACGAAAATCTGCTGCAATCCAGATGCAGACTTTAATCCAGATCAAATTCATTAATCCCAGAATGGATTACACTGAGTCACATGAACCTGCTTCGGGCTCAAAATGATGAATAGCCTATATGATGATCAATAACCTGATACACGATTATGATCCACAACACAGCATACGTTTTACCTTTCAATGATTCTGAGTTCGTGACAAACCTACTCTGTAAATCAGCAGATATGATGTGATGAATAAATCGCTCGGTTTACTGCATGATCGACATGTTAAAACCGGTAAAAACCCGTTCAACGGCGCCATCTTGCGTTACACAACGGTCGGTAGGTGCCTCGTTATCTTTGTAATGAGAACTCCCTTTAATTAACAGTATGCAAATAAGATTGATCTGACACTTTGCCCGGAAAAAACGAGGACAGAATGGGTAATATCAGATGTTGTTCACTTAGATAAACGCTCAATATATCTATTCATCAATTAATTTTCACATTTAGTTGGGATAAACTTACCATTAGTCCCGTCGACAGACCGTCTGAGGTAATTCACGCGCTAAAATTGCGCGCGCTTTTATAACGGTAAATTTATCAGATGGTTTAAAGCAATAAACACAAGAAACAAAGTGATGTTTGAACCAATATTCCAAGACAACTAATGAGCACTTCTGAAGATAAACTTGTCACAGGATTTGACAACTTGTGAGTGTCATTAATTGATATTTTTTGACCAAGACATTTAATAGTAGGTGATAGAGCAAAACAGAGAATATCTATATTCACATACACAATTGCTTTGGTGTTGTTTGTACAACATTTCACAGGGTGTTTAACCATGACCTTATTTAACAAAGATTTTAGGTTAAAATTAACATTCGTGTGTCAGGCAGGAATTCCCAAATGTTTTTTTTTTTTTTGTCAGAACCCTTTTAACCTAAAAGTTATTTCAACAATTTCTTAAATTAGCATGTTCAAGGTTCTCCTTTATTGCAGGTAAATGAATAAAGATTTAATATTTTTAGTGAGTGATTTAATGTTATGTTTTATTATTAGCTTTAAAATCAGAACCTTCAAAGAAGAGAAAATGTTCACATGCTGTAAAAATTGTATTTTAGAGTGACAAAATGTTTAAACAAAAAGTCTAAATATTATTACACAAGATCAGGAAATTGTTTACAATTATTTTACTTTTCAATAACCTTTTTGTCTTTATATCCATCCATGCAATGAAATATAAAGCAGACAGCATAAAGGTTTCATGATTTTTTTCTTTATTCACTATCATCAGGAAGATCCCACAAGATCAATAAATTTGATAACAGGTGCTCTCACAATACAGGACAAAGGTTAAGGGTCAGAGGTCAGCAGTCACACCCTTCCACTCAACACACACTCACTCACACACATACATACACAACTAAAGACATTCAGCGTCATAAGATTGTTCAGTCATTTACCACTGATGTAAATGAAGAGGCTTCCTCTGTTTTCCTGATTTTCATCCCAAATAGAAAGAGAGTAGAAAACAGTCGCAGTATCAAAGGTGAAGAATTCCTGATTCAGAGTGTCGGATGATCATATTGCTGTCGCATTTTTCTCTCCAGGATGATCCATCTGTCTCTCTCTTCGACAGCAGAGGGACTTCAGTGTGTGTGTGTGTGTGTCCCTGCTGTTCTGGACCCTGCAGGTGAGTAGTTTGGTCCTGAATGCCCTGGGTAAAGTGTGACTGTGCCAGCAGAGACCAATCAATCTCTGAGTCTCACTGCTGATGTCAGGAACAGACCTCCAATGAGAGACAGGTATAGAGAGAAGAAAGAGAGACAGATAGAGAGACAGACAGGTTTAAGAGGAGCGTTGTGTGTAGAACAAGATGTAGGCCTGAGTGCTGCACACCTCCTCCACACTGCACACGTTCATCTCAGAGTCGTTACAGTGAACCCAGAAACCTGCAAGACAAACACACAAAAAAAATTACGTTTTTTTTTTTTTACTTCATTGGAATGGAAAGAAACTTGGTAAAGGTTTTGTTGCTGTGTGAACACACAAAAAGTCATGGAGATGATTCGAACAGGTTAAATGGTGCTGTAAAAAATAGTCCAAAATATTCTCAGAAATGAGCGCATTGGAAACGAATAGGAGACGAATTTCCTCTAGTGGAAGTGTTTGGTATTGCAGCCGAACAACATCTCACTGAAAGCTCATTTTTTGAGATATCAAGCTCAAATTTGGAAAACTTGTTTAAATTTATAGCTTTGATTTTCTTGTATTTTTAGAGTAAAACGTGTTTTTGAACATATAGATTTCATTTAAACATTTAAAATAGTATTTTACTGCATTTTTCATAACAATAAAGTAAAATTCTGTAACTTTAAGTTCACTTTTTAAAACTTTGTCATTTAAAATTTGCCAAGTGTCGTCTTTAAAAAGATCAAACTTAAGTCTGTTGCTTTAAAGCATTCAAGATTAACCAGTTTAACTTGGAAATTTAATTTTCAGGTCTATGCTCAAAACGTGAAGAAATTAATTATAAATACAGCGTAAATATAATGTAGTACCATAACACCCCATAAAATACAAAATATTAAATAAAAAAACATTATCAAACTAAAATATAGTACATTCCTTTCAATGAAATGAAAATTCTGTCATTTTTGACCGCCACGTGAAGTGCACCTGAGGGGTACAGTACATGGACATACACCAATAAAAAAAAAGCACGGATTTGATCTGCAGTTCGATTCCTCTTGTTTCTTCAACTAATGCATGCGAGTTGCACCTTGAGTACTAGTAGCATCTGTTTGACACTATAGCTTGATAACTCAGGAGTAAATAATGGAGTAAAACATGCACAAAGGTCAACTTGCATTAAGGCCCGTTCACGCTAAGAACGATAACTATAACTATATTAGCGTCCACACCAACAAACGATAACAATCTTTTTATTCAAAGTGCGCGCTGCGGTTTCAAAGTAGCGAAAATGGATTTACAGTTGTTGTGTACAACACGAAATTGAACATGTTTTTGCTGTTCTTGTTGCATTTACATGTCTTTCACCAGCAGATGTCCTCAGCATGCTAAGTTTCGAGTGCATCTGTGAATCTAGCTAGTCTAGTGTAATCGATCTAATCTAACAGTGAATTTGGCTGACAAAATCAATAGTGGAATAAAAACGACGCCTAGTCAACATCTTTACATAGATATACAACTCCTTTTTCACTGCAACTTCAAAGGAAGCAATACAATGTTGTCGAAACTAGCTGGATACCTGAGGTAATTTTGTCACACTATTTGCTAGCCTCCATAATGATCTCATTGTTAATACTTCTCACCATTTATTTCAAGGGTACGACTGACTGCTTTCCACGTATAATTTTTAACGTATCCTTGAAAAGGGGGTGGATTTTTCTGTACCTCCATCAGAATGCGATTAACTTCTCCACTATGTGTTCTGCCATTTTAAATGTGGGAGCCCTATAAATTCTAGTGGATTCTGATTGGCTGTCAGTGTTTTATCATTCCACGGCTGGAATTCTGATCGGCTGTCAGTGTTTTATGGCTCGACGGCTGGAATTCTGATCGGCTGTCAGTGTTTTATGGTTCGACGGCTGGAATTCTGATCAGCTGTCAGTGTTTTATCATTCGACGGCTGGAATTCTGATCGGCTGTCAGTGTTTTATCATTCGACGGCTGGAATTCTGATCGGCTGTCAGTGTTTTGTCATTCGACGGCTGGAATTCTGATCGGCTGTCAGTGTTTTATCATTCGACGGCTGGAATTCTGATCGGCTGTCAGTGTTTTATGGTTCGACGGCTGGAATTCTGATCGGCTGTCAGTGTTTTATGGCTCGACGGCTGGAATTCTGATCGGCTGTCAGTGTTATGGTTCGACGGCTGGAATTCTGATCGGCTGTCAGTGTTTTATCATTCGACGGCTGGAATTCTGATCGGCTGTCAGTGTTTTATCATTCGACGGCTGGAATTCTGATCGGCTGTCAGTGTTTTATCATTCGACGGCTGGAATTCTGATCGGCTGTCAGTGTTTTATCGTTCGACGGCTGGAATTCTGATCGGCTGTCAGTGTTTTATGGTTCGACGGCTGGAATTCTGATCGGCTGTCGGTGTTTTATGGTTCGACGGCTGGAATTCTGATCGGCTGTCAGTGTTTTATCATTCGACGGCTGGAATTCTGATCGGCTGTCAGTGTTTTGTCATTCGATGGCTGGAATTCTGATCGGCTGTCAGTGTTTTATCGTTCGACGGCTGGAATTCTGATCGGCTGTCAGTGTTTTATCATTCGACGGCTGGAATTCTGATCGGCTGTCAGTGTTTTATGGTTCGACGGCTGGAATTCTGATCGGCTGTCGGTGTTTTATCATTCGACGGCTGGAATTCTGATCGGCTGTCAGTGTTTTATCATTCGACGGCTGGAATTCTGATCGGCTGTCGGTGTTTTATCCTTCGACGGCTGGAATTCTGATCGGCTGTCAGTGTTTTATGGTTCGACGGCTGGAATTCTGATCGGCTGTCGGTGTTTTATCCTTCGACGGCTGGAATTCTGATCGGCTGTCAGTGTTTTATGGTTCGACGGCTGGAATTCTGATCGGCTGTCAGTGTTTTATCATTCGACGGCTGGAATTCTGATCGGCTGTCAGTGTTTTATCATTTGACGGCTGGAATTCTGATCGGCTGTCAGTGTTTTATGGTTCGACGGCTGGAATTCTGATCGGCTGTCAGTGTTTTATGGTTCGACGGCTGGAATTCTGATCGGCTGTCAGTGTTTTATCATTCGACGGCTGGAATTCTGATTGGCTGTCAGTGTTTTATCATTCGACGGCTGGAATTCTGATCGGCTGTCAGTGTTTTATCATTCGACGGCTGGAATTCTGATCGGCTGTCAGTGTTTTATCATTTGACGGCTGGAATTCTGATCGGCTGTCAGTGTTTTATGCTTCGACGGCTGGAATTCTGATCGGCTGTCAGTGTTTTGTCATTCGACGGCTGGAATTCTGATCGGCTGTCAGTGTTTTATCATTCGACGGCTGGAATTCTGATCGGCTGTCAGTGTTTTATCATTCGACGGCTGGAATTCTGATCGGCTGTCAGTGTTTTATGGTTCGACGGCTGGAATTCTGATCGGCTGTCAGTGTTTTATCATTCGACGGCTGGAATTCTGATCGGCTGTCAGTGTTTTATCATTCGACGGCTGGAATTCTGATCAGCTGTCAGTGTTTTATCATTCGACGGCTGGAATTCTGATCGGCTGTCAGTGTTTTATGCTTCGACGGCTGGAATTCTGATCGGCTGTCAGTGTTTTGTCATTCGACGGCTGGAATTCTGATCGGCTGTCAGTGTTTTATCATTCGACGGCTGGAATTCTGATCGGCTGTCAGTGTTTTATCATTCGACGGCTGGAATTCTGATCGGCTGTCAGTGTTATGGTTCGACGGCTGGAATTCTGATCGGCTGTCAGTGTTTTATCATTCGACGGCTGGAATTCTGATCGGCTGTCAGTGTTTTGTCATTCGACGGCTGGAATTCTGATCGGCTGTCAGTGTTTTATCATTCGACGGCTGGAATTCTGATCGGCTGTCAGTGTTTTATCATTCGACGGCTGGAATTCTGATCAGCTGTCAGTGTTTTATCATTCGACGGCTGGAATTCTGATCGGCTGTCAGTGTTTTATGCTTCGACGGCTGGAATTCTGATCGGCTGTCAGTGTTTTGTCATTCGACGGCTGGAATTCTGATCGGCTGTCAGTGTTTTATCATTCGACGGCTGGAATTCTGATCGGCTGTCAGTGTTTTATCATTCGACGGCTGGAATTCTGATCGGCTGTCAGTGTTTTATGGTTCGACGGCTGGAATTCTGATCGGCTGTCAGTGTTTTATCATTCGACGGCTGGAATTCTGATCGGCTGTCAGTGTTTTATGCTTCGACGGCTGGAATTCTGATCGGCTGTCAGTGTTTTATCATTCGACGGCTGGAATTCTGATCGGCTGTCAGTGTTTTATCATTCGACGGCTGGAATTCTGATCGGCTGTCAGTGTTTTGTCATTCGACGGCTGGAATTCTGATCGGCTGTCAGTGTTTTATCATTCGACGGCTGGAATTCTGATCGGCTGTCAGTGTTTTATCATTCGACGGCTGGAATTCTGATCGGCTGTCAGTGTTTTGTCATTCGACGGCTGGAATTCTGATCGGCTGTCAGTGTTTTATCATTCGACGGCTGGAATTCTGATCGGCTGTCAGTGTTTTATCATTCGACGGCTGGAATTCTGATCGGCTGTCAGTGTTTTATCATTCGACGGCTGGAATTCTGATCAGCTGTCAGTGTTTTATCATTCGACGGCTGGAATTCTGATCGGCTGTCAGTGTTTTATGCTTCGACGGCTGGAATTCTGATCGGCTGTCAGTGTTTTATGGTTCGACGGCTGGAATTCTGATCGGCTGTCAGTGTTTTATCATTCGACGGCTGGAATTCTGATCGGCTGTCAGTGTTTTATGGTTCGACGGCTGGAATTCTGATCGGCTGTCAGTGTTTTATGGTTCGACGGCTGGAATTCTGATCGGCTGTCAGTGTTTTATGCTTCGACGGCTGGAATTCTGATCGGCTGTCAGTGTTTTATCATTCGACGGCTGGAATTCTGATCGGCTGTCAGTGTTTTATGGTTCGACGGCTGGAATTCTGATCGGCTGTCAGTGTTTTATGGTTCGACGGCTGGAATTCTGATCGGCTGTCAGTGTTTTATCATTCGACGGCTGGAATTCTGATCGGCTGTCAGTGTTTTATCATTCGACGGCTGGAATTCTGATCGGCTGTCAGTGTTTTATCATTCGACGGCTGGAATTCTGATCGGCTGTCAGTGTTTTATCATTCGACGGCTGGAATTCTGATCGGCTGTCAGTGTTTTATCATTCGACGGCTGGAATTCTGATCGGCTGTCAGTGTTTTATGGTTCGACGGCTGGAATTCTGATCGGCTGTCAGTGTTTTATGGTTCGACGGCTGGAATTCTGATCGGCTGTCAGTGTTTTATGGTTCGACGGCTGGAATTCTGATCGGCTGTCAGTGTTTTATCATTCGACGGCTGGAATTCTGATCGGCTGTCAGTGTTTTATCATTCGACGGCTGGAATTCTGATCGGCTGTCAGTGTTTTATCATTCGACGGCTGGAATTCTGATCGGCTGTCAGTGTTTTATCATTCGACGGCTGGAATTCTGATCGGCTGTCAGTGTTTTATCATTCGACGGCTGGAATTCTGATCGGCTGTCAGTGTTTTATCATTCGACGGCTGGAATTCTGATCGGCTGTCAGTGTTTTATCATTCGACGGCTGGAATTCTGATCAGCTGTCAGTGTTTTATCATTCGACGGCTGGAATTCTGATCGGCTGTCAGTGTTTTATCATTCGACGGCTGGAATTCTGATCGGCTGTCAGTGTTTTATGGCTCGACGGCTGGAATTCTGATCAGCTGTCAGTGTTTTATCATTCGACGGCTGGAATTCTGATCGGCTGTCAGTGTTTTATGGTTCGACGGCTGGAATTCTGATCGGCTGTCAGTGTTTTATGGTTCGACGGCTGGAATTCTGATCGGCTGTCAGTGTTTTATGGTTCAACGGCTGGAATTCTGATCGGCTGTCAGTGTTTTATGGTTCGACGGCTGGAATTCTGATCGGCTGTCAGTGTTTTATGGTTCGACGGCTGGAATTCTGATCAGCTGTCAGTGTTTTATCATTCGACGGCTGGAATTCTGATCGGCTGTCAGTGTTTTATCATTCGACGGCTGGAATTCTGATCGGCTGTCAGTGTTTTATCATTCGACGGCTGGAATTCTGATCGGCTGTCAGTGTTTTATCATTCGACGGCTGGAATTCTGATCGGCTGTCAGTGTTTTATCGTTCGACGGCTGGAATTCTGATCGGCTGTCAGTGTTTTATGGTTCGACGGCTGGAATTCTGATCGGCTGTCAGTGTTTTATCGTTCGACGGCTAGAATTCTGATCGGCTGTCAGTGTTTTATCGTTCGACGGCTGGAATTCTGATCGGCTGTCAGTGTTTTATGGTTCGACGGCTGGAATTCTGATCAGCTGTCAGTGTTTTATTGTTCGACGGCTGGAATTCTGATCGGCTGTCAGTGTTTTATCGTTCGACGGCTGGAATTCTGATCAGCTGTCAGTGTTTTATTGTTCGACGGCTGGAATTCTGATCGGCTGTCAGTGTTTTATCGTTCGACGGCTGGAATTCTGATCGGCTGTCAGTGTTTTATCGTTCGACGGCTGGAATTCTGATCGGCTGTCAGTGTTTTATCGTTCGACGGCTGGAATTCTGATCAGCTGTCAGTGTTTTATTGTTCGACGGCTGGAATTCTGATCGGCTGTCAGTGTTTTATCATTCGATGGCTGGAATTCTGATCACCTGTCAGTGTTTCTGAAAGTGATCCCAATGATATCGTTCCTCGTATTGCTATCGTTATAGTTGTGGCGTGAACTCTGCTATTCTTTCATTTGGAGAACGATTTTTAGAACAATATATCTTTATCTTTATAGTTATCGTCATTTGTGTGAACGGGCCTTTAGTCGGTAGGAGATGTGAAGAGTACGAGCTGCTGCTTAAACCAACGGTTGCATTCATTCGTCTCACCTCCTTCAGTGTTATAACAGTAGGCAGTGTAGTGCCCTGAGCCAAAGCCTTTCCCATGATGCATCACTACAGCAGAAAGGTCATAGGTAAAGGCTTCTCTCTGCGGCATCGGAGCGGCGTCAGAGCAACAGTATGGTTGAATATTCAGGACCTGATCAAAAGCCACGTGGACACCAATCTTCTCCCTGTGGTTCCGACCGGACCACCTGGAAACATGAGAACCGTTAAGACGAAGTGGGTTCAAACTTAAAGGGATAGTTCACCCAAAAATGAAAAGTAGCCCATGATTTACTCATCCTCAAGTCATCCTAGGTGTATATGACATTCTTCTTTCAGACGAATACAATCAGTAATATTACAAAATGTCCTGGCTTTTCCAAGCTTTATGATGGCAGTGAATGGCAGCGTTTCTGTTTTTAAGTCCATAAAAGTGCATCTATCCATCATAAAAGTGCATCTGTCCATCATAAAAGTGCATCCATCCATCCATCATAAAAGTGCATCCATCCATCCATCATAAAAGTGCATCTATCCATCATAAAAGTGCATCTGTCCATCATAAAAGTGCATCTATCCATCATAAAAGTTTTCCACACAGCTCCTGGGGTTAATAAAGGCCTTCTGAAGCGAAGTGATGCGTTTGTGTAAGAAAACTATCCATATTTAACATTTTACAAAGTCAAATTCTAGCTTCCGGCCAAACAAACATACTCCGTCTACTTGCGTATAAAGCACAACGTACGCAACTCGTGACGTCAGAAGTAGCGTAGTGCGTCATGGCATAGCGTAAATATCAGCAGTGCGTCGCATTACTCGCATAAGTTGCGGTTTACACTTAAGTGGAATCCGTATGTTCATTTGGCCGGAAGCTAGTTATTTTACTTTGTAACGTGTTAAATATGGATATTTTTCTTACACAAACACATCGCTTCACTTCAGAAGACCTTTACTTTGAAGTCCACTTTTATGGACTTCAAAACAGAAATAATAATAATAATAATAATTTGTTGCATTTATATAGCGCTTTTTCTGGGACCTCAAAGCGCTTTACATAGAAGAGGGGGAATCTCCTCAACCACCACCAATGTGCAGCATCACCTGGATTGTTAAGTTGTTTTGATTGATACTGTGAAGCAGCTTTGATACAATCTGTATTTTGAAAAGCGCTATATAAATATATTTGACTTGACATGATGCGACGCAGCCATATTGCGCCAGAACGCCCACCACACACCAGCTTACTGGTGGAGAGGAGACGGTGATGAAGCCAATCAGTATATGGGGATGATTAGGAGGCCATGATGGACAGAGGCCAATGGGCAAATTTGGCCAGGATGCCGGGGTTACACCCCTACTCTTTATCGAAGGACATCCTGGGATTTTTTATGACCACAGAGAGTCAGGACCTCGGTTTAACGTCCCATCCGAAGGGACGGTGCTTTTTTAACAGTACAGTGTCCCCGTCACTATACTGGGGCGTTAGGACCCACACAGACCACAGGGTGAGCTACTAACATCTACAGCCACTAACATCTCTTCCAGCAGCAACCTGCTTTTCTCAGGAGGTTTCCCATCCAGGTACTAACCAGGCTCAGCCCTGCTTAGCTTCAGTGGGGAACCAGTCTTGGGCTACAGGGTGATATGGCTGCTGATGGTCTTGGGCTACAGGGTGATATGGCTGCTGATGGTCTTGGGCTACAGGGTGATATGGCTGCTGATGGTCTTGGGCTACAGGGTGATATGGCTGCTGATGGTCTTGGGCTACAGGGTGATATGGCTGCTGATGGTCTTGGGCTACAGGGTGATATGGCTGCTGATGGTCTTGGGCTACAGGGTGATATGGCTGCTGATGGTCTTGGGCTACAGGGTGATATGGCTGCTAATGGTCTTGGGCTACAGGGTGATATGGCTGCGAATGGTCTTGGGCTACAGGGTGATATGGCTGCTGATGGTCTTGGGCTACAGGGTGATATGGCTGCTGATGGTCTTGGGCTACAGGGTGATATGGCTGCTAATGGTCTTGGGCTACAGGGTGATATGGCTGCTAATGGTCTTGGGCTACAGGGTGATATGGCTGCTGATGGTCTTGGGCTACAGGGTGATATGGCTGCTGATGGTCTTGGGCTACAGGGTGATATGGCTGCTGATGGTCTTGGGCTACAGGGTGATATGGCTGCTAATGGTCTTGGGCTACAGGGTGATATGGCTGCTAATGGTCTTGGGCTACAGGGTGATATGGCTGCTGATGGTCTTGGGCTACAGGGTGATATGGCTGCTGATGGTCTTGGGCTACAGGGTGATATGGCTGCTAATGGTCTTGGGCTACAGGGTGATATGGCTGCTAATGGTCTTGGGCTACAGGGTGATATGGCTGCTAATGGTCTTGGGCTACAGGGTGATATGGCTGCGAATGGTCTTGGGCTACAGGGTGATATGGCTGCTGATGGTCTTGGGCTACAGGGTGATATGGCTGCTGATGGTCTTGGGCTACAGGGTGATATGGCTGCGAATGGTCTTGGGCTACAGGGTGATATGGCTGCTAATGGTCTTGGGCTACAGGGTGATATGGCTGCTGATGGTCTTGGGCTACAGGGTGATATGGCTGCTAATGGTCTTGGGCTACAGGGTGATATGGCTGCTGATGGTCTTGGGCTACAGGGTGATATGGCTGCTGATGGTCTTGGGCTACAGGGTGATATGGCTGCTAATGGTCTTGGGCTACAGGGTGATATGGCTGCTGATGGTCTTGGGCTACAGGGTGATATGGCTGCTAATGGTCTTGGGCTACAGGGTGATATGGCTGCTAATGGTCTTGGGCTACAGGGTGATATGGCTGCTGATGGTCTTGGGCTACAGGGTGATATGGCTGCTGATGGTCTTGGGCTACAGGGTGATATGGCTGCTAATGGTCTTGGGCTACAGGGTGATATGGCTGCTAATGGTCTTGGGCTACAGGGTGATATGGCTGCTAATGGTCTTGGGCTACAGGGTGATATGGCTGCTGATGGTCTTGGGCTACAGGGTGATATGGCTGCTGATGGTCTTGGGCTACAGGGATATGGCTGCGAATGGTCTTGGGCTACAGGGTGATATGGCTGCGAATGGTCTTGGGCTACAGGGTGATATGGCTGCTAATGGTCTTGGGCTACAGGGTGATATGGCTGCTAATGGTCTTGGGCTACAGGGTGATATGGCTGCTAATGGTCTTGGGCTACAGGGTGATATGGCTGCGAATGGTCTTGGGCTACAGGGTGATATGGCTGCGAATGGTCTTGGGCTACAGGGTGATATGGCTGCTAATGGTCTTGGGCTACAGGGTGATATGGCTGCTGATGGTCTTGGGCTACAGGGTGATATGGCTGCTGATGGTCTTGGGCTACAGGGTGATATGGCTGCTGATGGTCTTGGGCTACAGGGTGATATGGCTGCTGATGGTCTTGGGCTACAGGGTGATATGGCTGCTAATGGTCTTGGGCTACAGGGTGATATGGCTGCTAATGGTCTTGGGCTACAGGGTGATATGGCTGCTGATGGTCTTGGGCTACAGGGTGATATGGCTGCTAATGGTCTTGGGCTACAGGGTGATATGGCTGCTGATGGTCTTGGGCTACAGGGTGATATGGCTGCGAATGGTCTTGGGCTACAGGGTGATATGGCTGCGAATGGTCTTGGGCTACAGGGTGATATGGCTGCTGATGGTCTTGGGCTACAGGGTGATATGGCTGCTAATGGTCTTGGGCTACAGGGTGATATGGCTGCTGATGGTCTTGGGCTACAGGGTGATATGGCTGCGAATGGTCTTGGGCTACAGGGTGATATGGCTGCTGATGGTCTTGGGCTACAGGGTGATATGGCTGCTAATGGTCTTGGGCTACAGGGTGATATGGCTGCTAATGGTCTTGGGCTACAGGGTGATATGGCTGCTAATGGTCTTGGGCTACAGGGTGATATGGCTGCGAATGGTCTTGGGCTACAGGGTGATATGGCTGCTGATGGTCTTGGGCTACAGGGTGATATGGCTGCTGATGGTCTTGGGCTACAGGGTGATATGGCTGCTGATGAAATGGCCATTATAAAGCTTGGAAGAGACAGGACATGTTTAATATAACTCTGATTGTGTTCGTCTGAAAGAAGAATGTCATATACACCTAGGATGACTTGAGGGAGAGTAAATCATGGGCTAATTTTCATTTTTGGGTGAACTATCCCTTTAACAAGCTGAAACATGGGAAGGGTTCTGACTGACCGGAAGCGTTTGAGGTGTAGCCGCAGAACCTGAGGTAAACGGCAGATGAGTAACTGCTTACAGGCCTCTGAAAGAGACAGGGGCTTATGGGACGATTTGCGGCGCTTTCCTGAAACGGGAAAGTTTGAGAAATACATCAATTTCTTTCCCTCAAGAGGGAAGAACAATTCTTGACATCTGTGAGAAAGATGCAACAATATTATCCTTTGCGATATAAGTGAAGTGTCATTTACAGTTTTTCTTTTACATTCACATAATCTTTTACTTATTTAGAGTGACTTTTCTTTTTACATTTATACATGTGTATGAACAGTAGATGTAAGTGGGTTGTTGCAAGTATGTAAGCATATGGTAGGAGTGTGTGAATATGAGTGGTGTATGCATTCTTATCAAGTTAAATTTATTTATTTTTCTCTTTCCACACATTTATGTATTCATACGTTTACATGTCTTTATTCACGTATTCAGTACGTGTATGACTTGTATAACATTCAGGAATGAGGGCAATGTGAAGTCTACTTTCAACATATGTGACCCTGAACCACAGAACCAGTCACATAGGTAAATTTTGGTTTGTTAGGATAGGACAATATTTGGCCGAGATAAAACTATTTGAAAATCTGGAATCTGAGAGTGCAAAAAAAAAAAATCGAAACATTGAGAAAATGGCCTTTAAAGTTGCCCATTTATGTTTGTGATTGTGCTGCATTCACTCAGAAAAATAAATGTTATATATAGGAAATTTACAAAATATCTTTATTGAACATGATCTTTACTTCATATCCAAATTGTTTTTGGCATAAAAGAAAAATCGATAATTTTGACCCATACAATGTATTGTTGGTCCGTGCGAGTTGTGACTGGTTTTGTGATCCAGGGTCACATATTGTATTGCTGTTAATGGTCTGTCATTAATTACTCTCCCTCATGTCGTTCCAAACCTGTACGTTCATCTTCGGAACGCAAATGAAGATATTTCTGATGAAACCTAAGAGCTTTCTGTCCCTCTATTGACAGCACCGTCATTGCAACTTTCAAGGCCCAGAAAGGTGGTAAAGACATCGTTAAAATAGTCGATGTGACTACAGTGGCTCAACCTTAATATTATGAAGCGACGAGAATACTTTTTGACTAAAAATAACGACTTTATGTACGTCAGAACATCGGCTCATTATTGGCCAGCATCGCACACATGACCAGCGTCGGCCAATAATGAGCTGACGTTCTGACGTACAACCCAGGAGCGCTGCACTCTTTACACTACGAATGAAGTCGTTATTTAAGTTTTTTTTGTGCACAAAAAGTATTCTCGTCGCTTCATAATATTAATGTTGAACCACTGTAGTCACATGGACTATTTTAACGATGCATTTACCACCTTTTTGGACCTTGAAAGTTGCAATGACGGTGCTGTCAATAGAGGGACAGAAAGCTCTCAGATTTCATCAGAAACATCTTCATTTGTGTTCCGAAGATAAACGTACGGGTTTTGAACGACACGAGGGTGAGTAATTAATGACAGAATTTTCATTTGTGGGTGAACTGTCCCTTTAATAAAAAATGTAAGAAAGAAAGATGCAACTTACTGTTGCAGAAGTTGCAGGCGTAAATGCAACCCTCCAAAGCTTCGGTCTCCGTGAACTTGGCGAGCATCTCGGACAGGGAGCAGCTCCGCTGACACGCGGCGCTGGGCTTCTCCATGCGGTGGTATCGCTCCGGGAACTCCAGAGACAGATCCCAGAACGGCTCCACCGTGTTTGACTTGCGCTTGCAGGACAGACACGTTACCTGCAGTTTAGAAACATGGATTATTGCATGGAAATCCAATAATTCACCCAGCAATTTAGTCCTAAATGCATTTATTCGATTAATTCTAGTTGCACGTCACCTAGGGTTGGGAATCGAAAAGCGATTTCTGGAATCGAATACTTAAGGTAAATAAAATACTTGTTATAAAATAAAAATTTGATTCCTCTTATCGATTCCTCTGTGAGTGTTTCTATATGACTGTGATCACTCGAGCGAGAGACTCTGTTTCTGTGTGTGTGTGTGTGTGTGTGTGTGTGTGTATCAGTATACTGGATCCGTTCAGCTCTTAAAGTGACAGCACTAATATTCCTGCTCTATAATAACACCAATCACACAACAGAAGAAGAGAAGACTCACTCGTTCTTCACTGAATAACTGTTATACTGAATTCCATTCCTTCCATATTTACGGTATAAATATATTTGTATTGTATCTTTTATTTATAAAGTGCAGTGTTACTTTACATTTGATTACAGTTCCTGAATATCTTAAAACAGTCGTATCTTTGTTCAGTTGTCTCTATTTGTTGTGATCGCTATTTTTTTATTTGTTCTTGTTTAATTACTGAGTGTTTATTGTCTCTAATAACGCTTGAAGTTTATATTAGTTGGGCTAGTTGTTCTTCTATGGTGTTTTTAAACCACAGGCAAACGTTCCTCGTGTAAGTGTCTTTATCTGTTGATTTCTGTTCACAATTACATGTTGTGCAATAACACTAAATGTGAATGATATCTTAGGTTGTTTTTTTTGTAACCTTATTGGAATCAAAATTAGGAATCGAAATTTGGAATCAGAATCGTTAAAATTCAAACGCTAACGTCACCTGGCTGAGCAGCTGCCCGTGGAAGATAGTGTTGAGCACTTTGAGGACTTGTTTGGACAGTTTCCGCTGCGTGATCGGGATCAAGAAGTGTTTCTTGGGTCCGTCCGACTCCAGTTCCTGCTGGACTTTATCCAGAAGCTCGCACAAGAACTCCTGCGCGTCCTGCTGGTCGTATCCGCGAAACGCTGGAATCAGGTTCCACACGGAATGTAGCATAGCGAACGGAGACACTAGCGACCACCGACCCGACCACATGACCCGGAAAAGCGTGTGCAACTCGTGACACAACGACATCTTCTGCCGAGACGAGGACCGCGGCTCTTTCGGTTGCACCAGTTCCGCCGAACTCAAACTGGGCGGGACTAGCGTAGCGAGGGTCCTGGCCCCGCCCTCCACACCCTGTGATTGGTTAGTCTTAGCGAGGAGCTCCTCGGTCTCGCACAAGTCCAGAGTGAGGAAACACTCCCGAAACTTCTGCAAGTGGCTCAAAACCTGAAGGATGGAGTTCATGTAGCACGTGTTCCCAAGATTGCGAAGTCCAGTGACTCCCGGTGCTAGTTTCCTGCGCCGCGCCGACTGCGATGCGTGATATCGGCGTAAACGACCCGTCTTGCGCGAAAGAGTCTTGCCGGATAGCGACAAAAGCGACTGTTTGGGAGCCAAAGGCAGTCGTTCCGGAGGATCGCGGAACTTTCGAGGGATGAGGGTGAGAGTCGTACGGGGCGCCTGTGTTAGCAACCGCGCGCTTTTCCTCGGTGGGACGTTCGCTAGCTCTCCCATTAACCGTTTCTTGACTTCCCTGCGTTGTCGTCGCTTCTCCTCGCGCTCTTGCTCTTGCTTTTCCTCACGCTTCCTCTCTTCGTCTTGCTGCCGGTTTCTCCAGCGGCGTAATGCACTTTGTAGGAGGGTTTTCCGTCTGTGCCACAACGCCGTCCGCGTGGACGGACGCGACACGCTAACATCGCACGCTCTAAACCCGCCATCGGATGTTGACGAACGCAGAGAACGTTGTCCAGGGATTCGGACGGTTGATAGCGCCCCGCGGAGGAGCTTCAAGTCGCCCTCGACGTTATCGTTCAACACGTAGTCGCCGCACGCAAAACAGAAGACAGCTAGCTCGCGTACATCCATGGCTAGCGGGTGCTGCGTCTGCTGGAAGTGGCTCAGGGAGTGTTCTTCCATGTAGCGACCGCACGCCACATGAGTGCACTTCAGACACGCCCACACCGACTCCGTGGTGCCACAGTCCACGCAGCGCCACATCTGCGGGTTGAGGATCGAGTGGCCGTGGCCCAAACGGAACCGCGCCACATGCTTACAGCGATCCATGTCTCCCAACGCGCATGAGCATTAGCAGTCAGGAACCACACGCCATGATGACCGCGCTCATCCTGAAGATAACAGGGAGAGAGACGTTGGTTACAAACACAGATTATTTCAAATAAGTAATTAATTTCAATGCAATGCGTCATTCTTCCCTCGCACTTTGTAACGCATCTTTCCCTCGCGGGTCAAAATGACCCAAAGCCCTAAAATTATACCTTTTTTTTCCAGAAAGCTTAATTTTATTTAATTTTGATAATATTTTTTCTATTTTTTTAATGCAATTTTTTTGGGTGATTTTTTATTTTATTTACCTTTAAATTACTAGATTTGGTCAATAAATAATAAATAAATAAATACAGTAGTCAACATTTGAAGTGGATCAAAACCTTTCATCAAAGTTATACATGAATTTTGAACAATACCCGTTCTTGTCTTGGGACAACTTGATGAACTTTTTTAATCCACTTCAAATGTTGACTACTTTGGTAATTTAAGCACATTGATCCTCACATTCAAATTCAAAATAACTCAATTTCATGCATAACCCTTTTAATTCAGCTCTAAATATCTTACATTGGGTGTCTTTGCCGACGTCTTGTGGAAAAATAATAATATAACATGATATTTCATGACTCTAGATAGCTCTATATGGAGCAAATGAGCTGTCCCGCTGGGTCCTAAAGTAATTTTTCTTCAGTATGCATTCAGATAGACATAATAAAATATTTTTTTGGTAAAGTTTTAGCATTTTTAGGTTTTTCTAGGAGTACTGATGCATTCCTCGCATTCCATTCATTCCTAAGGGGCTCAAATTGACCCGGATTTGTTACTTTTTTAAATTTCAACAACAAACTCATCGAATCAAAAATAATTTTTTTTGTGTATATTCGTGGTTCAAGTGCGACAAAAGTCCTTAGGTCTTGAACCCCTCTGATGAACAGTCATAAAAAAAAAGAGTTTCGGGGAGACCCGAGGAAAGGATGAGGGAAAGCAAAATTGTCCATAAAATAGTTTTAACGGACTCACTGTGAGAAACGGCGAGCTTCAGCATCAGAGCGCACGAGTCCTGCTGCCGCACAGTTTACAGGACTTCATAATGCCCAACTAACACTGTGGACGAGAAACACACTTTATTTACACCCAAAACTTGAACATTCAACAGTGAAATCAGTGCCTTCAAAAGGTTCAGTCTGGATCTTAGCAACATCATAGTAATAAAAATAATAATAAACTTTATTTTCTATAGCGCCTTTAAAAGTAGCATATCAAAGCGCTTCACAAGAATAGTACCAGAATCTGTTCCTGTGAGGGGAATGAACTGGTTTTTAAAGTGTATAGCGAACAGGGAACGTTTCAGAACTTTAGCTAACGTTCTCTCAATGTTATGAACAACGTTCTTCCAATAACATTAATAGAACATCCGTTCAAAGTTATCTGCTCTTTAATAATGTTCTCAAAACGTTAGCACATGGAGCGTTTTTTAAGAACGAATTTAAGAATGAATGTTCTGGTAAGGTTCTCTCAATGTTACGAACAAACATTCTTCCAGTAACATTAATAGAACGTTTGTTCAAAGTCTCTGGTCTTTAATAATGTTCTCAAAATATTAGCACAAAAACGTTAATTAACTGTGTTTTTTCCTAAAACGTTCGTTTAACGTTTTTTTTTATTGTTACTACTCGTTTCAGAGCGTACTACAACGTTCACAGAACATTCAAAAGTAACGTTCCATAATGTTTGAAGAATGATACAATGGAATGTTCGCATAACAGAAAAGAACATTAAGACATATAAAAAAGAATGTTTTGAATGTTCAGAGATATTTTCATAACTTAATATTTTTGTTAGTTTGGTGTTTGTCGTACATTACATTTGATAAAGTGTGTGTGTGTGTTTGAAAGTGTGCAGTTATGTTTGTAGACTGAGTCTTTAGTATTTGTGCACGTTATGTGTTTGTCACACAATGTTGTGTGCGTAATGCGTATATGAATGCATGTGATATACGTGTGTTATTTTGTTATGAGTGTGTGTGTCTGTCGCTGTTGTTTGAATGTGTGTGTGTGTGTGTGCTAACCCGCTAGCGCTACTTACAGAACAAAAGACGCTCCTCCGGCAGACACGCGGAATATTCGTTATTGGCGGATCCGGGAGGTTCCGGTACCGGGGCTCGATCGGTGTGTGTGTGTGTGTGTGTGTTTATACCGGCGCGAGAGATCTGTTACTTTAAATCCGTTGAACAAAAACCAGTTCAAGAGCCGCAGCTACAGAATAAACTCACACCGAAAACCCCCGATCAGCTTTTAATCGGCTCTTCTGCGCGAGTCCTCCACGAAACAGCCGGTAAATGTTTTTAATGAGTAAAATTACGGTTAATATTAGCGTTTTTTTTTTTACACTCGCTTTCGGCTGTTATTTACCGCCATCATCCGCACGCGCGAGCTGTCACCATTTACGCCTCAACCGAACATGCCCAGCGCTGGCGTCACTGCGCTCTGATTGGCTGAGGAGCGATCAATCACGTAATGACTAGTTCTGATTGGTCGAGATCGCGAAAGTTGGCGCTTTTAAGCCAGTTTTAAGCCGGCTTTCTCGCTTTTCATGCGGTTGTTGAGACGTCCGTCAGATTTTAAAGCTCCAGAGGCGGAGTCAAATGAACAGATTAACCTCGTCCAGATCATGATGTTGATTTATTTTGCATTAAGATTAATAAGTGCATATAAAATTAATACACTGATTATATGCAAAGGATTTGGACAAATTGCAAACAAAGGCAACATGGACTTTACAGTTAAAGTAACATACACACGTTTCTGCAATGAGGCTTTACTGGCTACCCAGCATGCTTTGCGACTGTAGTTAAATCAGATCGAGCCTAGAGTTTGAACTGAGATTGTAAAATTCAGTGAAATTGGTTTTGGGGTATTCAGTCATTCATAGTTTACATTTCATGGTAATATCCCATGTTGTGAATGTATGTTACCATTGTTGAGCTGTATAGTCCCAGAATTAGTGTCGGCTTGTCGATATTATGTTATGGGATAATTAGAGTTTAACAATAAAAACTATTTTTACAAGAATTTTCAGTTACACTTTATTTTAAGGTGCCATTGTTACAGGGTAATTATATATTTAAGTACTGAGAAATATTAAGCAACTACATGTACTTACTATAGGGTTAGGGTAGGATTAGGATTTGTTGCATGTAATTAATTATGCATAATTTACTGTTATTACTATGGTAAGCACATGTAACACATATGTAACAAGGACACTCAAAGTGTTAGTGTTATAAATGAAATACTATGTAGACTACTTAAACGTCATACATGTCCTGTCAAGTGTTGAATCATGCTAATTTTAAGCTCGTATTTCATTTAAGGCTGATTGCATGTGAATTGGAATTTATCCAGTGTGTTTTGCTCATGCATATTCAAATAAATTTTAATTTACTAGCCAATTATCTGTGGCTTCATCTGTTCTGCATTTGTTATGCTAATGTGGTATTCCTGTTCAAACATCAAAGCTGACATTCTTCAAGCAAAATCATTATTTTAAACTAAATCTGACCAAATCTAAGGTGTTCTTTATTCGTTTCGGCGAGTTCGTACAAGGTGTTAAACACCTTTCAGCAATTGAATCTCTTAATCAATTGAACAAATTGTTTTACAAAACCAGAACCAGTTTAAACATGCCTAATGATGGCTTTTACAAGACAAATGGCAAATGTTTTCATTAAAGTGGAATAATTTAAGGGGAAATCTTCAACTTATTACTTGTCATTAAGGAAGTGTGTGTAATTTGTGTAGTTTTATTAATGTGTACTGCTGGTTTTGTGAGTTTTTAAGAGGGGTCGGCTAATCGGGCCATAAATATCACTCTCTTTGTTTAGTGGCAAATCATTTTTTATGACGAACAAAGCCTTGTTTGCTGAAATCACATGACTTCTGATTCCCTCTGAAGTACTGATTCAAAACAAAATGTAGCGATTCTACCAGAACATTGATTTTAATTAGTGCTGGGCAACGATTAATTACATAATATGTTTCTGTACTGTGTATAATTATTTTGTATGTATAAATACACACACATGCATGTATATTGAATAGAAATTTTATTTAATCTATATTTATATCTAAATTTATATTTAATATAAATTATGTATAAATATATATGCAATAAATATACATGCAAGTGTGTGTATTCATATATACAAAATAATTATACACAGTACACACACATATATTATATAAACACAAACTTATTTTGGATATAGTAATGATTCAAAACAAAAGTTTGCGATTCTACCTCAACACTGATTTGAATAAAAATGATTGCAATTCAAAAGTAAACAGTTTATTTCACAAATTCCAATGTACACATAGGAAATAATATACAAACACAAACAAAATGAGAAATGTTATCATCAAGTTCTTTCAGGACTGTCTGTATCTCTCAAACAGCCAGAGATTCAGTCACTCGTTGTCTTGCGTCGGGTTGAAGATAATCGTAGGTTTCGTAGGTTTCAGTGTCGGGTTGAAGATTATCGTAGGTTTCGTAGGTTTCAGTGTCGGGTTGAAGATAATCGTAGGTTTCGCAGGTTTCAGCGTCAGGTTGAAGATAATCGTAGGTTTCGGCGTCGGGTTGAAGATTATCGTAGGTTTCAGCGTCGGGTTGAAGATTATCGTAGGTTTCAGCGTCGGGTTGAAGATTATCGTAGGTTTCAGCGTCGGGTTGAAGATTATCGTAGGTTTCAGCATCGGGTTGAAGATTATCGTAGGTTTCGTAGGTTTCAGTGTCGGGTTGAAGATTATCGCAGGTTTCAGCGTCAGGTTGAAGATAATCGTAGGTTTCGGCGTCGGGTTGAAGATTATCGTAGGTTTCAGCGTCGGGTTGAAGATTATCGTAGGTTTCAGCGTCGGGTTGAAGATTATCGTAGGTTTCAGCGTCGGGTTGAAGATTATCGTAGGTTTCAGCGTCGGGTTGAAGATTATCGTAGGTTTCAGCATCGGGTTGAAGATTATCGTAGGTTTCAGCGTCGGGTTGAAGATTATCGTAGGTTTCAGCGTCGGGTTGAAGATTACCGCAGGTTTCGGCGTCGGGTTAAAGATTATTGTAGGTTTCGGCGTCAGGTTGAAGATAATCGTAGGTTTCGGCGTCGGGTTGAAGATTATCGTAGGTTTTGGCGTCGGGTTGAAGATAATCGTAGGTTTCGGCGTCGGGTTGAAGATTATCGTAGGTTTCGGCGTCGGGTTGAAGATAATCGTAGGTTTCGGCGTCGGGTTGAAGATTATCGTAGGTTTCAGCGACGGGTTGAAGATTATCGTAGGTTTCAGCGTCGGGTTGAAGATTATCGTAGGTTTCAGCGTCGGGTTGAAGATTATCGTAGGTTTCGGCGTCGGGTTGAAGATTATCGTAGGTTTCGGTGTCGGGTTGAAGATAATCGTAGGTTTCGGCGTCGGGTTGAAGATTATCGTAGGTTTCAGCGTCGGGTTGAAGATTATCGTAGGTTTCAGCGTCGGGTTGAAGATTATCGTAGGTTTCAGCGTCGGGTTGAAGATTACCGCAGGTTTCGGCGTCGGGTTAAAGATTATCGTAGGTTTCGGCGTCGGGTTAAAGATTATCGTAGGTTTCGGCGTCGGGTTAAAGATTATCGTAGGTTTTGGTGTCAGGTTGAAGATTATGGCAGGTTTCGTCGCAGGTTTTCATCGTACACCGCTGCCGGGCAGCACCTGCTGTTTGCGGACTCTGCTGAAGAGCTCCAGGTACTGGCTCATGGTGTCCATGCAGTCCACCGGCACACTCAGACCCTCGGGTTTACTGGAGAATACCGTCGGCAGCTCGGGAGTGTTGGAGCCCAGGAAACTCTGCATGAACTCCTTCATGAGGCTCCAGCAGTCTCCAGGGATCACACACGCACAATACTCCACCTTCACACACACACACACACACACACACACAAACACACAAACACACACAACACACATTACTGGACATTAGCATGTGTTTCTGCTTCGGATTAATCAGAAAAGACAACGGGTTTTATTCACAGAATATATTTTTTAAAGATGGTAAAACAAAAATCCAAAAATATGTGCTGCTTCGAGCAATGTCTTTTTTGGGGGCGTATTTGTCTTTAGTTGTTCCTACGTGTTTTTTCCGTAAATTTGAAATAAACGTTAGTTCGAGAGTTCGTGTGTGAAACTTGTGCGTCCACACACTTAGTGAATGAAAGTCATTTTTGCGTTCGTTTTCATTGTTTGTACGTTTTTTTCGTAAATTTGAAATAAATGTCAATACGAGAATTCATGTGTCAAATTCATGTGTCAAATTCATGTGTCTGCACACTTAGTGAATGAAAGTGATTTTAGCGTTTGTTTTCAGTTGTTTGTAATAAGTTTTCGTAAATTTGAAATATACGTTAGTGCGAGATTTACTACTGAATCATGATTTGATTGTAAAAAAAGTTAACATAGATTTTGCGTACAAATTCATGCGTCCACACACTTAGTGAATGAAAGTGAATTTTGCGTTTGTTTTCAGTTGTTTCTAAGTTTTTTCTGTAAATTTAAAATAAAATGTTATTACGAGAGATCGTTTATCAAATTCGTGTGAATTTGAAATAAATGTTAGTATAAGAGTTTGTTTCAAACTCGTGCGTCTGCACACTTAGTGAATGAATGTGATTTTGGCGTACATTCGTTTCTACATTTTTTCTGTAAATTTAAAATAAAATGTTAGTACGAGTGATCGTGTATCAGATTTGTGTGTCCACACACTTAGTGAATGAAAGTGATTTTGGCGTACGTTTGTTTTCAGTTGTTTCTACGTTTTTTCCGTGAATTTGAAACAAACGTTAGTGCAAGAGTTTGTCAAACTCGTGCGTCCGCACACTTAGTGAATGAAAGTGATTTTGGCATACGTTTGTTTTCAATTGTTTCTACGTTTTTTCCATAAATTTTAAATAAACGTCAGTGCGAGAGTTCGTGTGTCAAATTCGTGCATCACACACTTAGTGAATGAGAGCCACTGAACGCGTAAACAAACCTCGACTGAAATGCCTCTAGCGCTGGAGCTCATGGCGACGGTGCCGATCTTCACCAGGAAGTCGCAGTAGCGATAACGGCATCCGCGACTCTCCACTTTATGGCCTTTGGCGTTCTGGAAGTGACTCTTGAGTTTCACCATCAGGACGTCGAAGTTAGCGTCTGCGCTGAGACCCGGTCCGCCCTCGAACAGAGCCATGCAGCTCAGCGGCGTCTCCGAGTTATGCATCACGTACAACAGCTTACTCGGCTGACCTGAGAGAGAGAGAGAGAGAGAGACATACATTCGCCATGGTGATATGCAGTGTGGTTTCCATGGTAACGGTGTGAGCCGGTTACCGGTGGCGTTTCCCGTAGCGTGGTACGTTTCGCAGTCGACCCAGAAGTTTCCCTGTTTAACGGCTCCCAGCTGCTCCAGCTTCTTATGCAGAATATCGACCGTCTGCTGAACGCTCTTGCCCTCGGACACGGGCACCTGACACACACTGACACACACATCATTCATATCAACATACGCAATATACAATCATATTACTTGCCAAATTAAAAAATACAAATAATTCAAACTTGTAATGAAACGGTCAAGGCTGCAGGACTGTGCTTTAAGTTATTTTTGTAATGTGCCAATATAATAATATTATTGTATATATATTATATATATATATATATTTTTTTTTTTATTAATTAAAACCCAGACAGCAAGTACGTGTGGATTCGATGTGGGCTGGATCTGGGCGACACTATTGCTGTCTGGGTCTATAAGTTTGTGTAATAAACTCATTTCAAGTTGTTTTCATACAAAACAAACGGAAGGTATATATATATATATATATAAATAATATTTATTTAAAATACATGAAATATTAGTATTAATATTAAAATTGCACAGGAGTGCAGTGACAATAAAGGCATTCAAACATAATTCAATTCAATAAACAAAACCTATTGAAGAGCTTTGTTTCTTTCTAAAGCCTCTCGGTGGATTCAGCACAACACACCATATTATAACCGTTTTATAAGCACCAGAGCACTCAAAACGACACATTAAAACAAAAAGTATTAAACAATAATATGAAAACAAAAGTGTTTCTCACCACGTTACACCCATTTCTTTGCCGTAAAATTCCGCGAGCCCGTATTTACTTCCGGGTCAATCCGGCTTTCGCGAATAACACAAAATCAGTAGAAGTAGGGAATTATTAATCGGACAATACATAAATATCAGTGCTTATCTATACATTTCAATTAAAATGATAGCAAACACCCCGAAACGTCGATTGAGAGCAGCACAGATCACGTGACCGGAAGTAAACAGTGTAAATCAGCGCTGGTCTGAGATCAGCTGTTATGAGTGAACGAGATTATATTGAGGCTCTTCTCTTTAATTTTTTTTTTTATTGCAGAATGTAGATAACACGACAGGGAACAATCAACAGAATAAGACACTTCCATTGAGACTAACACAGAGTTTTTATTAATCAAAAATAAAAATAAAAAGAGGAGCAAGGATGAAGAACAGGTAGCCGATAGACATCAAAGAAAAATATACTAAAATAGTAAATATTTTGACAGAAAGAATTCTATTATGTTTTTTTTAAACACTTGAAACTCTGAAACATTTTAACAAACTCACATAGAAATATATTACAGGAGGGCTTACATTTTTTCCATTTACAAGTATGGATATAATTAAGGCTCATATAATGCCCAGCTTTCAACTGTGCTTTAAAATGTGTTAATTGTTTTTTTCTCTTATGAAAAATCTTATCATAGGAATATGATTCAACCTAAACACAATATTAGGGGCTGAAAAATACAGTAAGAAAGCTGCGTGATTTTCTCTCTGTAAACATTTTCACATTTTTGTTTAACTTTTAAGTTTGTCACTGTTTCTTAATATATTTGTCTTTTTTCTGTTTACTCAATGTACAAAAAAATTCATTTAATGCTGTAAAGCGGACGATGAGGTGCATGATGGGTAAAATGACAAAATTACTTTTGCGATGCAATGATCCGTCGTTTGGAAAGAGTCCCTTAAAACAAATGGTTTTTCTATAGTTTCTGCAGAGTTGTAATTTTTTTAAATCAATAATAAAAATAAAAAAAACAAGAAAAAAACTAAAAAAGAGTGCACTAGATTAGCGCTCGCTAAAACTGCTAACTCTATGTGGCTAGTTTCATCTCCATAAATGTAAGTCACTGATTCTAAGCCCAATTTTAGGCTTTTTGTGTTGATTTAAAGTTATATGATTATCTTTGTTTATCAGCTAACAAGAAAACCGCTAACAAACTGCTGTTGCTAAAAAAAAGGGTTTTATTATGTTACCTGCTGATTTCCTGAAGATGACCATTTTTAATTATTTTCCCATCATGTTATTTATTTCTATTTATTTGTATTAATTTATTGTATGTTTCATTTCTATTGCTTTAATGTTTTAGGAATATTTTTTAGTAGACTATATCTCACTGTACTTTACTTTCTTGCTTTACCTTGAATTTAAAAAAATAAAATAAAAAAATAAAAATAAAGAGCAGCGCTCGCTCCATTCATCTGATCTCAGATCAGCCACACACACACACACACACAGCGCCATTTTCTTCAGGTCAGACACACGTGTGTTCGGCGCGCAGCTGCGTGTCATGAGTTGAGGCTGATATAATAATAATAATATTAATATTTGATTATGCCGAAGGTGAAGAGGAGTAATTTCAGTGGTTCCGGCGTGTCTCTGGCCGATCAGATCCTGCAGGGAGACTCGGTTCGGGCCAGCGGGCGAGTGAAGAGCCGAACCCGGAGCCTCGAGGAGGAGCAGGAGTATGTGGACGAGAAGCTGTCCAGAAAGATCCTGCAACAGGCCCGAATACAACAGGACGAGCTGCAGACTGAGCTCGGACTCGCAGCAGAACCCAAGAGACAACCCGCTACTCGGCTGGGTGAGTGAACCTAAGTTACCCAACCATCACATATAAATACTTACTGTAGACAGGCGTGGCATACTGGTGCTTTATCAGTCGAACAACAACATTCGATAACATACTTTACATTTACTTTTAAAGGTGACATATGCCCCTTTTCACAAGATGTAATATAAATCTATGGTGTTCCCAGAATGTGTCTGTGAAATTTCAGCTCATAACTCCCCCAGATCATTTATTATAGCTTGTTAAATTCGCCCCTTTTTGGGTGCGAGTAAAAACAGCCGTTTTGTGTGTGTCCCTTTAAATCCAAACGAGCTTCAGAAACTCCGGCAATAACAAAACAGGCCAATCATTCTCACTCATCCAGAATCCCAGAATAACCAGTAGCGAGTGCAGCCTTACGGAGAGACTCAGGAAGAGTTTCTGAATGTTAGTGGAGACATTTATGTAGTTGTTGTGGAGTTACATTGATCATCTCATCATCATGTTGAACTTCTACACAAGTGTCCACAGTTCCTGAGGTGTTTATAAGACAGCGGTGACATGTTCTGGTCAATAGTGTTCAGTGCTCGTCTGTGCTCAACGACAGAACAGTTTCAGGCTTTGCTGGATCTTCTGGCGGTGCGTTAGAACTGGTCACTGTTGTCGCTCGAGAAACCGAATGTCGGCTGGTGTGTGTAAACGTGCAGATTAAGGGCCGGTAATATTATAAACGTGCAGATTAAGAGCCGGTAATATTATAAACGTGCAGATTAAGAGCCGGTAATATTATAAACGTCCAGATTAAGAGCCGCTGATATTATAAACGTGCAGATTAAGGGCCGGTAATATTATAAACGTGCAGATTAAGGGCCGTTGATATTATAAACGTGCAGATTAAGAGCCGGTGATATTATAAACGTGCAGATTAAGAGCCGGTAATATTATAAACGTGCAGATTAAGAGCCGGTAATATTATAAACGTGCAGATTAAGAGCCGGTGATATTATAAACGTGCAGATTAAGAGCCGGTGATATTATAAACGTGCAGATTAAGAGCCGGTGATATTATAAACGTGCAGATTAAGAGCCGGTGATATTATAAACGTGCAGATTAAGAGCCGGTGATATTATAAACGTGCAGATTAAGAGCCGGTGATATTATAAACGTGCAGATTAAGAGCCGGTAATATTATAAACGTGCAGATTAAGAGCCGGTGATATTATAAACGTGCAGATTAAGAGCCGGTAATATTATAAACGTGCAGATTAAGAGCCGGTAATATTATAAACGTGCAGATTAAGAGCCGGTAATATTATAAACGTGCATATTAAGAGCCGGTGATATTATAAACGTGCAGATTAAGAGCCGGTAATATTATAAACGTGCAGATTAAGAGCCGGTGATATTATAAACGTGCAGATTAACCCTTCGGAGTCTTGGGCTATTTTGGCCGTTTTTGAGTACTTTTTTTTTTTTTTTTTTGCGACATAAACAAATGTTTACCATACCAATGTTTGGTATAATTTTTTTCAGCACAACATCACCTATATGACCAGACAATTAGTTTTTCACTTTGATGTACTGTACATACTGGACCCAAAATCACACAAAAAACACAAAATCCAAATAGAAAAATTATAGCTTTTCTACTACAAAAAACACAAACATGCTCAATGAAGCATTTTAAAAGGTTTAAAATGTAAACACAAGTTATAAATGTCAACATATACAGGTACAATTCAGATATAATCAAGCTATATACAAAAAAAAATATGATTTACAAAAAAAAGCGGGTGTAGCCATAGACTTTTTTTTCTTTTTAGCTCAGCCACTTTTTAAAAAATGTTGTGCACACAATTATTCAGAGAGCTATATTTAAGGCCTTGCATTCCCAGAGTATGAGGGTTCCCAAATAGTGCAAATACCACATAAAAAAATGTAAAATTGATATAAAATTAAACTATATACAGCAAAAAGCAGGTGTGGCAATAGGCATTTTTTCTTTTCTTTTTTTTGCTTAGAAACTCTACAAAACACTTCATGTACAATTACACAGACAGCTATATTACAGGGCTTTCATTCCTTGAGTCAGAGGGGTTCCTCAATACTGCAAATATACCATACAAAAGGTCAAATTAACCCAAAATCAAACTATACATACAACTATTTACAACAAATATCAGGTGTTTTTTATTTTATTCTATTTTTTATCTGTGCCACTCCTCAAAACAGTTTATCTAAATCTACTCCTAAACTACCTAAACTATCTACACTACTTCTAAACTACTCTCAAAATCTACCCAAACTCTTACAAAAACTAGCAATAATATCTCTCTCTATATATATAACGTATATATGTCTCTCTTTGTCAACTCCGTAAATCCTCTGCCTTTAAGTTTCGCTTGTTTGCTCAGTTGGCTCCTCCTCCACTCCCTCAAACGTGCAGCCTGAAGAGCAGAGTCCGCAGATTCACACATTTTTCTCAGTTTTGTTTTATGACAAAAACCGACGAAGTTATTAGAATAAATGCAACGCCTGTCGCATCACATCTGGCTTTCTTTTACGAACGCGTCAGTATTTTTTTATATAAAGCTTAAATGATCATATCTCCGTTTTTACTTGGTCTATCAACACAAAACAAAAAGTAAAGTAGAATTTCCAGCCAGCACTTTCGACAGAAGTGGACGGCAGCGCTCAACGTGACTTTGTTTTTATGCTTCGACGTCTTAAACTGGTCATGTAACTTGATCACGCCGGCGTGATCGGCGACCCCAAAGAGTTAAGAGCCAGTAATATTATAAACGTGCAGATTAAGGTGCAGATTAAGAGCCGGTAATATTATAATAAGATCCTCTTCATACGTCAGAAGGGGAGCGATATCTGATCGGCTTATTATTTGACATGTTTGCAGAGAAAGACTCACTAAAACAAAGTTACTGGGTTTCACTTTTCATATTTTCTGTGTTGGTAGAAGCACCGGGGACTCGATTATAGCACTTAAACACGGAAAAAGTCAGATTTTCATGATGGCTATGTCCCCTTTTAAGCGTACCCAGCCCTCGACTCACTCAGAGCAGGATTCGAAGCAGCCGAAGACCGCAGCGCACCTTTTGATTCCAGGGGAGTGATGTTTACACACGTGTGTGTGTGGTGTGTTGCCTAGGTCCGTTACACTCACCTCCTAGACCTCACTCCGGGTCACGGCACCAAATGTAACTGGTCCTTCTCAACCCGCTCCGAGTGGGATTGATCCCGGGTCTCCGGCTTGGGAGGCGGGCGAGCTAACAAGGACAATAAAGACTAGCGTGGCTCTTGAGTCCAGGGGAGTGAGGTTTTAACCAAGCGCAACTTCCTGTCTCTCTCTCTCTCAACACTGAAGAGACTTAAACTGCAGTTCCTCCACTAGCCACTAGAGGCCGGTTGCAGAAGAGACTCAATCCCATAAACCCCCATGTTAAAATGCCCAACTTTACAGCAGAAAACACATGTTTACAGTCTGGTGCAAAAAGTGGTTTTGGTCTATATAGATAATTTTGCCCTTCATGACGACTGTGAGGGGGTGAATTTTTTATAACTCATCCGTTTAAATTATATTAAGCCTTAAAGTTCTGGATAATTAAGGGCGTGGCCACTTGAGTGACAGGTGGATTGCCGCTGCACATTTTCGTTTATTCCGCGAGTGACGCGCGGCCAAGATGGCGACGGCCGGCTCCGCCCACTTTGGGCTTCAAAAACTCTTCAGAAACACTACGAGTGACGTCACGCACACTACGCACATATGTTATACAGTCTATATGAGTAAGAGTTGTGTGTGTTAAAACCATAAACTATATATGCGCACAATGAACTGCAGGATCAGTGACACAGCGTGTGTTTCAGGTGCGAGTGCAGACGATGGAGACTCAGACGAGGAGTGGCCGGCTCTGGGTCATCATGTGGAGACGGCTGGAGAGGTGGACGTGGATCCTGAGGACGAGAAGGCCATCGAGATGTTCATGAACAAGAACCCGCCGCTCAGGTGAGGTGTGTGTGTGTGTTTGTTTGTTTGTGTGTTAGGGCTGCACGATTAACCAAAATGAAACCGCACTCGATTTGGCAAAGGCTGCGATTATTTTATGCATAGTTTTTCAGTGCAGCGGCAGATTGGTAGTATATAGAGACAGAGCGACACGCATCAGAATCTGAAGCCACGCCCACCGTGGCGGGGGGGGGGCAATCCCGCCGTATCCATCCGTCTACATTGACTCTGTATTGTGTGAAGCTGCCTCCTCGTCATTATAACAAAAAACAAAACGGTGTCTAAAAGCTGCTATGTGGCAAGGTGTACAGAAAACAAGCTAAACAACCCAGGAATAAGTGTTTATAAGCTGTCGACCCCAAAAAAGATCGTTTAAATACACAAAAGTGGATTGGGTTTCCAGCACCAAGTCCAAGAATATTCATTTACACCCACTATATAATATAAAATTGAGTATTTTAATCAACAGTACATTTTTTTTTGTTACCTTTTTATCATATGTCTTGGAGTATCGCTATAATATGGTATCGTGAGTTCAGTATCGTGATATGTGTCGAATCGTGACGTGAGGGAATCGTTACACCCCTAATCGCCACTTATTGCCAATCCTGCTTCTCAAGTCTGGAAAGATGTTTGACGCGTGTTGCTTTTTCAAATGCACGTTATAAGCGACTCAAACTTGCAGTGCTTTCAGAGTGAGCAGCGTTTACTGAGCCGTACGTCACTGACAAGCTGCGCATAACTAATAATCGCAGATTTACGATTTCAAAATCGCGATAAGCCAAATCGGTTTAAGTGCGATTACATGTAAATTTCGATTAATCGTGTGTGTGTGCGTGTGTGTGTGTGTGCGCGTCTGTGTGTGTGCTAACATGAGCTTTCCTGTAGCTCAAACACTAGAGAGTTGACGCTGGCAACACCAAGGCCATTGGTTCATGAACTGATAAGAATATAAATGTGTGCCTTGAAATGCAATGTAATTCGCTTTGGATAAAAGCGTCTGCCAAATGCATACATGTAAATGTGTGTGTGTGACAGGCGCACGCTAGCCGACATCATCATGGAGAAGATCACGGAGAAGCAGACTGAAGTGGGAACTGTGATGTCTGAGGTGTCAGGACGAGCCGATCCTCAACTGGACCCTCGAGTCGTGCAGGTTTACAGAGGCGTTAGCAAGGTGCGCTAAACTAGCGATTTACCTACAATGATACACTGTAAAAAATGAATCATGGGTCTTGTAGTTTTCATTAAAAATATTGGTAAAACATTACAATAAGGTTCATTTGTTAACATCGGTTAATGTATTAACTAACATGAACTAACAATGAGCAATACATTTGTTACAGTATTTATTGATCTTGGTTAATGTTAATTAATATAAATCCAGCTGTTCATGTTAGTTCACAGTAATTAACTGATGTCAGGGCTGTACGTTAACTTGTTTTGCACATAGCACTGGTGTGTTATCATCCCTGAAAACAAACACAAGTAATGGAGTTCATCACTTAAAGAGGCGTTGATGCTCCATAAAGTGCTCAAAAAATACAAACCATCACAAAAATTGTTTTTAGACAAACTTTTTGTTTATTTGCTAAAAATGGAAGAGTGCAGAAACATAACACCTCTTACGCCGGTTCAGATCACACGATTTTTTTTGTCTGTTACGAGTCACTGTGTCAGATTACACGATTTTGACTCCTAAAATATTGTTGCGGACAAGAAACATCTGTCATCGCGTGCTGTCTCACACAGGGTTCTACGCTAAGGTTTTTCCCAAGGAGCACATGTGCTCCTAAATGAAAAAATGTTGGAGCACACAAAGAAATTTTGGAGCGCAGTGAAAATTTTTAATTTAACAGAGTTTAACAAACTATTTATTATACATATACACTACGTGTGTGCTCCTTCTCTTTGTGTTCAACTATGGTGTGAAACCGTCGATTTGATGCAGAAGTGTAAATCACCGGGAGTCACTGGACTTCGCAATCTTGGGAACACGTGCTACATGAACTCCATCCTTCAGGTTTTGAGCCACTTGCAGAAGTTTCGGGAGTGTTTCCTCACGCTGGACTTGTGCGAGACCGAGGAGCTCCTCGCTAAGACTAACACGATTTTCTTACTTTTATTTTGTATTTACGGTGCGGCTTTGTGGTGGCAAACAATTTTACATCACTGAATAAGAGACAAACATTTACCAATTGTCTTTAATGGTATTTATTTTCAAGAAAAGGCCAGCGCTGATACAGTCACACAGAGTGTGTGTGTGTGTGACAGAGAAGGAGCGCATCCTTCCTTCTTTATAGTGACTCCCTCTGTCATCATGAACAACATGTCCCATAACGAACACATCATTGCATCCGACTACTAATGTGTAAAAGGCCCTTTGTCTCAGTCATACAGAGTCACACATTACTTTTTGTCAAGTCACGTATACAAGGTCACACATACACAGATAAGGGTTAATAGTTCTTTGTTCATCAATGTAGCAGAGAATCATGGGACTCCACATGCAATCCTCGTGCATTTCACTACCTTAATCTAATTACTATGAATATAAGAAAATGCACATATATAGAACATATTAAATTGCTTCCACAGCATGGATGCGGCATCTGTAAAAAATAGACTCGGCGTCTATCTTTAGTGAAGCGGCGCGGAGAGACGCTTCTGAAACGTGCCGCGGCTGGTGTAAACGCAAGCATTGATTAGAGTGGCCGCGATCCGTTCCGGTAGCCGTGGTGATCCGCTCCGGTAGCCGTGGTGATCCGCTCCGGTAGCCGTGTCGCAGCTGTAACGCCGCAGACGTGTGCTGTGTAAATCGGGGTTACGGCCGTTTCGAACCGCAAGCGTGAGCGGCGTTTATATTTTTTCGGCGTGCACGTTAATCAATGAGTGCATTCACACCGCTAGCGTGAGCAGCAGTGAAGCGCGGGTTTCGGCGCAGAGTAGAGATGCGCGGATGGGCTATTATTTCATCCGCAACCGCATCACAAAACTCATCATCCATCCGCACCAACGTTTTTGACCAATTTTCAAAACCGCACCCGCCCGCCATCCGCTGATTGGGCGATACAAGGCGCTGCTGATGACAGCCGCGAGACTAGAAAGCTCTCAGAATATCAGCAGAGAACTCCGTCTCCGATCGGCGCGCAGGGACAAAGATAACAATATTTAACAATGTGTATATATTTTTCATTTGATTGGTTCAACCGCCCGCCACCCGCCCGAATTTAATTAAAATATTTTTTTTCGTCATGTCATCTGCCCAATCCGCGGTTTATCCGCGGAGTCCGCGGCTGTAACCGCCAACCGCGCATCTCTAGCGCAGAGTCTATTTTCACGCTCAATTAAAGTGAAAGCACACTTTTGATGGACGAAATAAATATGATTTCACACAAAAAGTGCCCAAAATGCACAGAATAAACATATCTAGTGAGTTTTAACAAGAACTGGAGTTAAAAGAAAATGAAGACTCGCAAATATTTATAGAAGATTTACCTGTAGGTTTTTCAAATGTTATTTAATACAAATATTTTTTTCCCCCTCAAAATCTCTCTTATTCTCTCTCCTCCAACAGCCTCCATGTTTGTATCAAATCGTGGGTCAAAAATCGCGATATGAACCGAATCGTGGGTTTGGTGTTCACGCTTCATACTTTCT